>MU228190.1:2456821-2479858 GCA_018584345.1 Thuja plicata | reverse complement strand
TATATATATATATATATATATATATAGGGTTGTCTTGAAGAGAGCTGAATGATTTGATCTCTTATTTGAAATCTGAATATGTATTTATTTAATGTGGGTATATGAAGAAAGAAGGGGTTTAAATCTGAAACAAATAGCATATTAATTTATTTATTATATATATTATAACCATCTCTATAACTCCACACAAATATATGAAGAATTGTAAATAAAGAGAAGGTTTAAAGTTGAAATAAATGTCTGATTTTTTTTTAAAAAGCATAGTTTATCTACTAACATAATAACAAAAAAATAGAGTATTCACTCTTTAACTTAAACAAAATTCCTTTAGCATCTCGTAGTAACCACTTCTATTTTTTGTGTTTCAACAAAGAGATCTTCCACAGCAAAATTTATCTACAAAATTGAAAAACTTCTTCACCATCTAGTATTAATAAATCAAGAGGACAATACATAGGATTACATCAAATTCTAAGATTTGCAAAGTTTTACTTTTCTTTGTTTAATTATACTAAAAGTTAAATAACGTAATCCCAAATAATGTATAGGATAATACTAAAAATTCTAGATTTACATTTTCCCAAGTCACTTCTCTTTCATAAAAATTTTACAAGTGATATAAACCTTTTACATACTACTAAAAAAAATTACATATATGAAGGTATTTGAATAAATAGTGACAAGGTAGGACATTTTGAAATCTCTTGCTTCCTCCATTTTCCCATTTTTTTCCTTTTTGCAAACATTGTTGAGTTGTAATAACAACAATGACCATGGAGGCTCACCTTATAACCATAAGCCTATTACAAGGCCACCCCCAAGCTAGGGGAACCAAGACAAAACCGGGTAACATTCACACCCAAAAAACATAATGATGTTTTACAACAAGTTACAACAAAATAACATTCAACCCAAGGGTATACACAAGGCCACTAAGTGACGTATCAAGGGGTGAAGGTAGACCAAATACCATAAGGAGAAGCTGAAATATTAAAAAAAAAATTCCATCACAAGGTTCCCATACAACTCATACATTCTCAACAAATATAAAACCCTTATGACCCCCATAATCATACAAGAAAAATCAGCAACATGGACCCCATAATCCATGCCTTTTTCCCTCTCGTCAAAGAAGAGAGACTCTATACTCATGGTTGTCCAAATTACCCTTCACCCCAAGGCTACTCTTCCCTCCCAAGGGTGAGTTTGGCCTTGCACTCCCAAAACACATACAAGCATTACATTGAAGAAAATAGAAAGAGAAACCAAGAAGTTTGCAATAGAAACGTTCAGCTTACAACACATGAAGAGGATTCAAAATCAAGTACCATGAGGCTTTTTTTCTATCGCATAATATGAAACTACTAACAAGAATAAAGGTGAGGATGGAAATGAAATTACCAATCGCAATCATAGCTTATGTAAATAGATTAGAGCCCTAAGCTATATGAAAAAATTACTCAAAGGTTCAAGACACCTTCTACTCACAATACAATCTAGGGCTCTATTAGAGTTCCCAAAACCAACACATACAAGAATAGATTCAATTCCTAGTCTCTAATATCCTTTAGGTACTCTTAGGTAGCAACTAGAACCAATCAATTCAGGGATTGAACAAGGATTCTACCAAAGTTAGACATCTTACTTAGATGCAATACAAGACAAATCCCACACATGAATAACTTGGAGACACAATTTAGACACCAAAGCCTATATAGGGCTACAAGGAGAAAAAATGGATTAATGAAGGAAACTTACATGGAATTCCACCATATAAAATCTTGACCATCCTCAAATTCTTCAATCCACTCACCAACAACACCCTCCAAGTTAGGACTCTTGACCAATCTCCTACCTCATGTTGTTCACAATTTCCCCCTAGGTCTAATTGGGCAGTTAGGTCTCTTTTCCAAAGCAAGTGCCTCAAATTCGAATCACCTTTCAATCACTCCAATTTTAATACTTTTAGGATCACACCAAACTAATAAATCCAAGAATTTAGTGATGACATGTAAGTGATTGAATGTATGAAGATGTTAAGTTGATGATCATGCAAGGAATTAAATCAGTTAATGTATTATATTGTCATTGATGTCAACTTAATGTAATCTGTATGGTCATGGAAATACTGCCAAAGACTTCAAGGAACTGATGAATCAAAGGCTATGCTATCAGTAATGCATACAAGTCAAGTATTCACAAAGTGACTGTATACACCAACGGTTAGAGTAAAAGAGAAAAGTCACATTGTTACCCTATGAACAAATGCACAACATTATCGACGAGCAGAGTTACAGTGTTTCCTGACAAGAAAAACACAGTGTAACCTGACGGACAGAATTACAGTGTTACCCAATGGATGGAGATCCCAAAGACAACTAAAGTCACACTGATGGAACAGTTATTTATCACCGATGACTAACTAAAGTGTTGACCGATGGATTAGAGAGTTCAGAAAATGAAAAAATGCTTAGCTGTCAAGAGCTAAACATAGAGTTAACTGATACTTATCATTAGTTTAATCATCCAGATAAATCCAGAGATAAGTAATTGATTTAAAGAAGCTTTGTCCAGTTGGCAAGAATATCTCTACGAGATAAGATTGAAGATTTTCTTTAAATCTATTGGAAAGAATTGTGGAACACACCAAGGATCAAGAAAGCCAAGAAATGGTGAACTATGTCTATAAATAGACAAACCCAATTCATTACAAAGTGTGGGGTGAAAAAGAGAGAAGAGGGAAGATGCTAAAGATAATCTGAAGGAGAAGAAATTATTCTTTCAGTTTTGATCAACAAGATGAAGAGAGAGCTAGATTTTGCAGACACTGACAAACAGTGAGACAACGTCATAGAGCATAACAGTATAGAGAAAATGTATACTTGATTATATTGATCAGAAAGGTAATGGACTTACAATAGATCTGAAAATCTGCAATTGAGTTGTATGTATGAACAGATCATTAGTGTTTCATTTTAACTATTGAAGCATCAATTCTGTTAACAGAGAAAGACTTAAAAGCCTTTTACAATTGAGATACATCCCAAGGAGTATCAAAAATTTTGATCATGAAAGTAGCACTGGATATGCTCGATACCTATTAATAGACCAAGTGAGTGTTTGATCAAGGATGGTAGCATTAGATTCTAGATACTAGGTGACATACTATCTTTTAAATCCTCTAACAAGGTCACATCTAATAGTGTGTTTTTAACCTTTAACAGGGTTGGCTCCTAACAGGGCTCACTTCAGAAGAGTGAAAATTTGGGGTACCGGTCCTAGTGGTTTTTCCCCTAATAGGGTTTCCACATTAAAAATTCATGTTTCATGTGTTTATGTTTCATTTCTTTATAGTTTTACATTTCACATATGCAATTCTAGATTGATCGGTATACTCTGTTTATTTACTGTATTTTGGTAAATGAATGACTACTTATCGATAAACATACAAAAGAAGGTTTAACAAAGAAATCCAACAAGTAGAAAATTGTTATAAGTATTTCAAGGCATACATCTTGTAGGAAAGAAGATAACTAGAGGCATAATCTATGGTTATAATTTTTAAGGGTTGATTTAAGGATTAATTTTTGAGGTCACTGATTCACCACCCCCGCTCTCAGTTATTACTAACAATTAGTATCAGAGCTTATGTGCTTAGAAGGAAGGTTTCAAGACCTAAGCTAAAGATCACAAGATAAACAGAAAAGATGTGCCCAAGTTGAACAAAGATGATTTTTCTTCATGGCAGAGAAGAATAAGACTCCACTTATTAGGTATTGGTAATGATATTACTCAATACTTAGATACTGAATATGTGTTGCCTGCAGGTGCACCAATAGTTGAATAAATGAGAGAGAAGCATGAGCACAACTGTATGATAATAGATCTTGCTTCCTCACTCTTTGATGCTAAATTTGAAGATGTAAAAACCTGGAAGACTGCAAAGCAGATGTGGGACAAATTGATGCTTGTACATGGTGGTGACAAGAATGTTTCAAGAGCTAAGGCAGAAAGCCTTAGAGAAAAATTTTATGATCTCAAAATGAAAGAAAGTGAAAACATCACATAGTACAACACAAGAATCAAAGAAGTATTCAATGCTATCCAAGGAGTTGGAGGTGTACTAGACGAAGATACAGTGGTAAGTAAAATTCTAAGAACCTTACTACCTAAATATGCTATTAGAGTATCATCCATTCAAGAAATGAGAGCAATAGAAAATAAAAATGTTACTCTAGATAGTTTGATTGGAAGACTGATTTCATTTGAGATGAATAACTTTGATAATAGTGTCTTACCAAATATAGAGTCTACATTCAAAACTTCTATGAGAATAAGTAAATCAATTCATCAACACACTATGAGAAGAGATAGTGATAGTGAAAGTGAAGAAGAGGATCTTGATGAAATTGAAGGACTTATGGATAGAAGAATACAGAGAGCCAAAGGTAAATTACCACTTGTTTTTTTTAATTGTAAATAAATTGGACACTTTGCTGCAAGATGTCCTAACAGGAGAAAAGATGACAGAAGTAATGAAAGATCATTTGAGAAGAAGTCTGACAGAGGTGATTACAGAAGCTACTGACAATCAGAAAGAAGAGAAACCCGAGACTACAAGGACAAAGGAAAGAAGGCCAATTACCTAGCTAAATGCAAAGATGAAGATACTGACACTGAATCTGATGAAGACATTGAAATGGTGTTTGTGGCAGTAAAAGATTATTCAGATGATGATGAAGAAAGGTATCTATAAACTGTACTCATATCTAAGGTTAGTAAAAATGATGTTTGCATCATAGATAGTAGCTACACTCACCATATGACCGGTGACAAACAAAAGTTTGAAACTTTTGAATACTATAATGGTGGTTTAGTAAGAATGGGTAATGATACACCTTGACTAGTTAAAGGTAGAGGAACTATAATGTTGAATAACCAGATAAAATGTGAAAATTCTTATTGGGTAAATGGATTGAATTATAATATATTGAGTGTTTTTCAGTTGAATAATTTAGGTCACAGAGTAGCATTTGAAAATAAGAAGGCACAGATCTTCAATAAATTAGGAAATCTAATTGGTACCAGTGAGCAGACAAAAGGTAACTTACTCTATCTGAATGTTACTGACACCACTTGTTTGATTGCTACAAATGAAGACATATGGTTGTGGCATAAAAGATTGTGTCATGTGAACTTTGACAACATGATAAATATTAGCAAAAAGAGAAATGTCAGAGGCTTACCGACAATGAATAAGCCCAACAACATCATGTGTAAGAATTGTCAAAAAGGTAAGATGACTAAGTCTAGTTTCAAAAGCAAGACCCATACATCTGATGCAATTCTAGAATTAGTACATACTGATTTATGTGGACCCATGAGGACAAAGATTTATTATGGAGATAGATATTTTATTCTCTTTGTTGATGACTTTTCTAGAATAATGGTAGTTATGTTTCTAAAAGATAAATCAGAAGCACTCAAGATGTCTAAATGGTACAAAGAAATGGTTGAGAAACAAAGTGGTAAGGAACTAAAGTGCTTACGATTAGATAGAGGAGGGGAATTTATTTCAAATGAATTCACTAACTTTTGTAATGAGAATGGAATCAAAAGACAGGTATCTGCACCAAGAACACCATAGAAAAATAGAATTGCTGAAAGAAGGAACAGATCCATAGTTGATTGTGTAAGGACACTTATGATAGAGAAAGGAATCACCCAAATCTTATAGATGAAAGTTGTTAGTACTACTATTTACACACTGAATGGAGTAAAATTGAAGAAAGACACCAAAAAGATATCCTATGAGCTTTTGTATGGTTATACACCCAATGTTAGTTACTTCAAAATCTTTGGTATTCAATGTTATATCTTAAAATATGATAGAAATGGAAAGCTTGACTACAAGAGTGATGAAGGAAACTTCCTAGAGTATTACACCAAAAGAAAGGCTTATAAATGTCTCAATAAAGCCTCTAACAAAATTGTTGAAATTACAAATGTAAAGATAGATGAATTTGCAGAGAAGAATGAAAAGGAAAGCACTAAAGAACCAGATGACTACATTAGGTTTTCTTACAATGAGGAACCTGACACTCTACCTGACCAAAAATGTAGAGCTCCTGAGAAACAGATCATTGCACCCGACCATCAGGCTGCAAATATCGATGATTAGGATATTGCTCAAGATAATGCACCAAATGATGGAGAAAAAAATGATGATCATGATGATGGATAGAGGATTGAACCTATACTTGCAAGATATGTTAGAAGGAACCATTTACAACACCAGATCATAGGAGACAAGAAGGCTGGTATGAGAACCAAAAGTAAGTCTCTAAACACAAGATGTCTTATTTGTGATTATGAGCCCAAATCTGTCAATACTGGACTTGATAATGATGAATGGATAAGTGCTATGAATGAGGAAATTGAGCAGATAGAGAAAAACAAGACTTGGACACTTGTACCGAGACTAGATGACAAGAATGTCATTAGTACAAAATGGATATTCAGGAATAAACTAAATGAGAATGGAGAAGTCACCAGAAATAAAGCAAGACTAGTATGCAAGGGGTATGCACAAGAAGAAGGAATTGACTATGGAGAGACCTTTGCACCCATTTCTAGGCTAGAAGGAGTAGGGATATTACTTTCTTATGCTGCATATAAAGGCTTCAAGGTATATCAAATGGATGTCAAGTCTACATTCCTAAATGAAATACTTGAGGAAGAGGTATACATTGAGAAACCAGAAGGGTTTGTTGATCCAGACAAGAAAAATGTGGTTAGTAGACTTCACAAGGCATTGTATGGATTGAAACAAGAACCCTGAGCTTGCTATGAAAGACTTCATTCCTATCTCTTAAGTATTGGATTTGTAAGGACTAGTGAAAAAAATAATCTTTATTTGAAGGAAGATACTGATGCTAACATTTTGATTGCTGAAATATTTATTGATGACATCATATTTGGAGGCAATGATATGCTATGCAAATAATTTTCTAATGAAATGAGAAAATAATTAGAGATGTCTATGTTTGGAGAGATCAAGTTCTTTCGTGGTCTACAGATCATGCAACAAGATGTAGGTATTTTCATTACGCAATCAAAGTACATCAAAGAAGTACTAGAAATATTCAAGTTGACAAAGGAGGACAAGTCATCAGAGGTAAATCAAACTTTGTATAGATCTATGATTGGAAAACTCATGTATGTTGTACATACTAGACCATATATTGCACATGTAGTAGGAATAGTTGCAAGATTTTCTACTAATCCCAGGGAATCACATATGACTTCTATGAAAAGAATCCTAAGATATCTGAAGAATACCAAGGAATATGGCTTATCATATAGAAGAGAAGGTAAAGTTGAACTTAAGGTTTTTACCGATGTTTATTTGGCTAGAAATATTGATGACCAGAAGAGCACAACTAGAGGAGCATTCTTTATGGGTGACAGACTTGTCACATGGATCAACAAGAAGCAATGATGCACTCTCAATCTACTGTAGAAGAAGAGTATGTTTTTGCTGCTGAAAATTTCCCAAATATTGCATGGATCAAATAGTTACTAGAAGGTATGCATATGCAAATTCTTGAACCAGTCATTATCTATTGTGATAATACAAGTGCAATAAATATTTCCAAGAATCTAGTCATGTATGCTAAAATAAAGCATATTTCCATCAAGTATCATTATTTGAGAGAACAAGTTTAGGAAAAGGAAGTGATACTTGAGTATGTGTAATCAAAGGAATAATTGGCTGATATCTTCACTAAACCACTGCCCAAGGATGCATTTGAGTACTTGAGAAAGAGACTAGGGGTCAGACCCCTGTCTACTAGTCATTAAGATGACTAGAAGGCTGCATCAACCTACATACTATCAAAATATCAATCATGTTGATGCAAGAAGAAAGATGGACTTCAAAGATAAATCTATACACAACAAGGTATTTATCTACTCCAAGCAACAGAGTTATTACCGATGGATTGGGAAATTCAAGGAATATATTATGGATAGAAAGGACCCATTTGGAATTAATGTCAAAGGGAGAAAAATATCTCATTATCATACAAATAAAAGGAGAGAAATATCCATTATCATCTTAGGGAGACATCATATCCATCATAGTATCCAAAGGGAGAGAAGAAATCAGAAAGGGAGAGTACATACAAAGGGAGATAATTGCTGACAAGAAACATCAAAAGAATAGAGAGTAGTCAAAGGGAGATAATTTGACATAGGGAGAGAACACATCACATCAGAGAAAGAAAGATTCTACATCTATCTAGTGAAGGGATTGAAGACAGACATAAATTTGCAAGAATCAAATCTAATCTATTTGAGCTTACCGAAAGCCAGAAATTTGTAATAGTTACATTAGGAAAGCTTGATGAAACTGTATATATTTCATATTGTATTAGCAATAGTATTGTATGATAATGTAGTATGTTTCCATCAATGAAAAAGGGAGAGATTGATGACATGTAATTGATTGAATGTATGAAGATGTTAAGTTGATGATCATGCAAGGAATTAAATCAATTAATATATTGTATTTCCATTGATGTCAACTTAATGTAATATGTATGGTCATGGAAATACTGTCAAAGACTTTAAGGAACCAATGAATCAAAGGCTATGATATCAGTAATGCATACAAGTCAACTATTCATAAAGTGACTGTATACACCGACGGAGTGCATACCGATGGTCAGAGTAAAAGAGCAAAGTCACATTGTGACTCGATGAGAAAATGCACATCATTACCGATGAACAGAGTTATAGTGTTGCCCGATGAGAAAAACACAATGTAACCCGACGGACAAAATTACAATGTTACCCGACGAACGGAGATCCTGAAGATAACTAAATTCACACTGATGGACCAGTCAATTATCACTGATGACTAACTAAAGTGTTGACTGATAGAATAGAGAGTTCAGAAAATGACAAAATGCTTAGGTGTCAAGAGCTAAAGATAGAGTTAATAGATACTTATCATTGTTTTAATCATCTAGATAAAGCCTGAGATAAGTAGTTGATTTAAAGCTTCTTTGTCCAGTTGGAAAGAAGATCTCTATGAGATAAGAATGGAGATTTTATTAAAATCTATTGGCAAGAATTGTAGAACATGCCAAGGATCAAGAAAGCCAAAAAATAGTCAACTATGTCTATAAAGAGACAAACCTAATTAATTACAAAGTGTGGGGTGAACAAGAGAGAAGAGGGAAGATGCTAAAGATAATCTGAAGGAGAAGAAAGTCTTCTTTCAATTCTGATCAACAAGCTAAAGAGAGAGCTAGATTCTGCAGACACCGACAAATAGTGAGACAACATCACAAAGCAGAATAGTGTGGAGCAAAGGTATACTTGATTATATTAATGAGAAAGGTAATGGACTCACAATAGATTTGAAAATATGAAATTGAGTTGTATGTATGAATAGATAATTAGTGTTTCATTTTAACCATTGAAGTATCAAGTCTCTTAACTAAGTAGGACTTAAAAGTCTTTTACAATTGAGATACATCCCATGGAGTATGAAAAATTTTGATCATGAAAGTAGAATTGGATATGTCGGATACCTATTGATAGACCAAGTGAGTGTTTGATCAAGGATGGTAGAATTAGATGCCAAATACTAGGTGACAAACTATCTTTTAAATCCTCTAACAAGTTCACACCTAACAGTGTGTTTGTAACCTTTAGCAAGGTTGGCTCCTAAGAGGGCTCACTTCAGAAGAGTGAAAATTTTGGGTAACGGTCATAGTGGTTTTTCCCCTAACAGGGTTTCCACGTTAAAAATCCATGTGTCATGTGTTTATGTTTCATTTCTTTATAGTTTTACATTTCACATATGCAATTTTGGATTGATCGGTATACTCTATTTATTTATTGTGTTTCAGTAAATGAATGACTACTTATCGGTAAACATATAGAAGAAGGATTAACAAAGCAATCCGACAAGTAGAAAATTGTTATAAGTATTTCAAGGCATACATCTTCTAGGATAGAAGATAACTAGAGGCATAATCTATGGTTATAAGTTTTAAGGGTTGATTTTAGGATTAATTTTTGAGGCCACTGATTCACCCCCCCCGCCCCCCCCCCNTTCCCCCCCCCCGCCCCCCCCCCCTCATCTTAGTTATTACTAACATTTAGGTATTCATTCCACCCCTGGGCCGAGTTGGGCTTCAAAAACCAAATTCTGGACAGCCACATCTAGATTCATTTCCAGAGGGTTTATAGTTTTCTCTCTCCATCAAATTAATCCTTATTTGAGACCACAAAAATCATAAATTACATCCTCCCTAGTTTATTTCCAACAAGGCTTATATTTTCTCCATGGTGGAATCTCTGGGAAAGAGGAAATTTGTCTCAAAACCCTAGTTAGGGCCTTCCTAAAACCAGTGGGCATTCAAAATGGTGTAACTTTCATTCCTCCCCTCTTAAAATATTCAAAAAACTTGAAACTTTATCATAACACACCTGACTAACTTTTAGAATCCTTCAATGGTGCATTGGGATCCGTACTAATTTGTACAATTTAGAATACAATTGAATTTAAAGGAAAATAGTTGATTTTATTGATTTGTATATGAAATCTTTACAATGGATTCACTCCCACCTTGGAGTAAGGTTTTTCAACATTTTCATACAATTCCCAAATAGTTCCAATTGACAAATGTGGTTGTGAACATTGGGATTCAAAAGTTGCACTTTTTGACAAAAAGTTGTATTATGCAACATTGGCAACATTTGACAACTTTTTACAAAAGATGTCTAATGTTACTAAAATTGTAAAGTTTTGTGTTTAGACTCCACTAAATACCTTAGAAAGGTTAAATGAACACTTTCAATCTTCATTAGGTTTCCTAGTCTAGTCTAGCCCAATTTACCCAAAAATTGTCCAAAATGACTAAGGTAGACAACTAGGTTTATAACATCACCTAGTGTCCCCTTGTCTTACAAATAGGAATTTATTGAAAAAATTGGACCCTAAATCCAATTAGTAACCTAACCCTTTGATCTTGGTTCCATTGGTGTGCTTATAGTGGATGAATTTGGGGGTGATCCTGCACCATACTCCTAGGGTGCAGTGATATCAAGTCCTCTTGAGATGGGGTCTTCTAAAATTGAGCCATGCCTTTGAATCTCTTGCTCATCCATCCATATAGATTCTTCTTTAGGAATCCCTTTCCACTTGACCAAGTATTTCTTATAAACATTCTTCCTTTTTTTATTGATGATCTTTGTGTCCAAGATCTTGTCAATCTTCTTTGGTTCATGAGAGGGTATCCCTGCAACATCTTCTTCAAGTTCTTCAACCTGCACTTTAGAACCTACATTCACATCACCTTTATAGGGGGTTAGATCACACATATTAAATATAGGGGAGATGCCAAGGTGTGAGGGTAGTTCAATTTCATATGCATTCAACCCATGTTTCTTCAACACTAGACAAGGTCCTACTTTCTTCATGAGTAGTTTAGTGTGCTTGACCATAGGTAATATTTCCTTCTTCAAATATGCCAACACCAAGTCTCCAACCTTCAACTTGAAATCCCTCCTATTCTTTTCCTTGGCCTGTTTATACTTCTCTGCACTTTTCTCAAGTGCCAATCTCACCAACTCATGAATTTCTTTTATACTCTCTACAAAATCTTCTCCATGAGCACTGACTGGAGTGTTTGGTGGAAGTTCTCTGGGTTCCAAGATGCCTCTTGGACTTTTCCCATATATAATATGGAAGGGATTCTTCCCTGTTCTCCTATTGACTAAGTCATTGAAAGAAAACTCTGCTTGGGGTAGGACCAAATCCCACTTATCACCATACTATTTTGTCAAACACCTAAGTAGATTTCCAAGTGACTTGTTGACAAATTCTGTCTTCCCATCTGTTTGTGGATGGTAGGTAGAACTAAAATTAGATTGATCCCTAACCTTTTCCATAAGGTCCTCCAAAAGTGACAATTAAACTTTACATCTCTTTCAGACAGAATGGTTTGAGGCAAGCCATGTATCCTCACAATTTCTTTAAAGAATAGATTTGCAATAGATGATGCATCATTGGTAATTTTACAAGGAATGAAGTGGGCCATTTTACTAGATCTGTCCACTACTACATAAATTATATCATACCCCTTTTATGTCCTAGGAAATCCCATCACAAAGTCCATGTTGAAACTCTCCCAAGGCCTAGTAGGAATAGGTAGAGGTTGGTATAACCCTCCATTTTTGGATGTACCTTTTGCCCTTTGAAAAATTGTGCATGTCTCCACAATCTTCCTCACTTTAGTCTGAAGCTTAGGCCAATAATAAAACCTTCTCAAATATTATGAAGTCTTATCCGTCCTCCCATGCTACCTGCATGTTTTTATCTAATGATGTTCCCCCTCATTGAACACTTTGGGATGCATAATTGGTGCCCTTTGAATAGTAGACCATTTTGGATCAAGTAATCTGCATACTCAACATGATAAGAATCATAAAATTTAGAACATACTTTATAAATAACACTGAAATCATCATCATTTTTATACATATCCTTCAATGAATCAATCCCTACACTTTGAAGTTGTATCTCTTGCACTGCTAGTCTCTTTCTCAATGCATCTACCACCTTATTGGAAAATCCCTTCTTGTGTTTTATTGAAAAGGTGTAGGCTTGTATTGATTCCACCCATTTAATATGTTTGTGGCTTAGTTTCTCTTGACTGTTTGAGAAACTCAATGCTTGGTTGTCTGTGAAGACAACAAACTCTTTTGGTAGGAGGTAGTGCCTCCATTTCTTCAATGACTGGAATAAGGCATACATTTCCAATTCATAAGAGGAGTATTTCCTCTTTGCTTCATTCATTTTCTCACTAAAAAAATGCTGTAGGCCTTCCTTCTTTGCTCAAGATAGCCCCTATAGCTAGGTTAGAAGCATCACATTCAATAATAAATATCTTCTCAAAATTAGGAAATACTAGGATAGGTTTCTCCATTACCTTTTGTTTCAGTAATTGGAAGGCTTCTTCTACATATTTGTTCCACACATGATTGCACTTTTGTCCACCCTTAATGGCTTCAAGGATAGGAGCACACAATTGACTAAAAATCTTAATGAACTTTCTATAAAAAGATGCAAGCCCATGAAAACTCCTAACTTCAGTCATTGTCCTAGGAGAAGGCCAACTCAAGATGGCTTCTACCTTCTCAGGGTCCATTTTTATGTTCCCACCTAAGATCACAAATCCTAAATATACAAGCTCTTCCTACATAAAAACACATTTGTCCAAATTTATATAGAGCTTTTCTTCATGCAATCTCTTTAGGACCAAGTTAAGATGTTCCAAATGTTCCTCCTTATTCTTGCTAAAAATAAGGATGTCATCAAGGTACATTATGAAATTTTTTCCAAGGAATGGTTTGAGCACTTCAGTCATGAGCCTCGTGAATGTGCTAGGAGCATTCGATAGGCCAAAGGGTATCACTCTACACTCATACAAGCCCTCATTGGTTTTAAAGGTAGTTTTCCACTCACCACCAGACCTAATCCTAATTTGGTGGTAGCCACTTTTAAAATCCACCTTGGAATAGTACCTTCCACCTCCTAAATGATCCAATAGATCCTCTATCCTAGGCATAGAAAACCTATATCTAATTGTGATGCTATTTATTTCTCTAGAATCAGTGTACAATCTCCATGTGCCTTCCTTCTTAGGAGCCAAAAGAGCAGGTACTGCACAAGGACTGAGACTTTTAGTTATGAATCCCTTATCTAGGATTTCTTGTATTTTCTTTCCCATCTCCTTATTTTTATTTGGGGTCAACTTATATGCTGCTTTTTTTGGTAGAGTTGCTCCTATATTCAAGTCTATATTGCAGAAGCTTATATCTCTGATTGGGGGTAATTCATTAGGTAAGTCCTTGGTCACAATGTCTTTGTACTGTTCAAGTAGGTATGCTACTTCCTTAGGGCCTACTCTTCTCAGGGGTTTTACTTCCCTCTCAACCTTCTTAGGTCTTTCATCCTTAGGTAGAATGACTAGGGCGTAGCAAGGGGTCTTTTCTTCTTTCAAAGTTTTCAAAAAAAAAATTTCACCTACAAATAAATTTTTTAAATCTTTCTATTCTTCTGTAGTATTAGATAGGGGTAAGAAAGTTACCTTTTATCCTTTTTAGTTGATTATGTAGGTGTTTAGTCTTGCATCATTGTGAGCCTCCACATCATATTTCCAAGGTCTCTCAAGTAGCAAGTGGCAGGCATCCATGGGAACAATGTCATAGAGAACTTTGTCTTTGTACTTTCCAAGTTGTAACTCCACATATGCTTGTTCCTCTATGATAGTATGTTGTTTCTTTGTGATCCATGACACCTTGTAAGGGTTTTTATGTGGAACCCTCATCAACTTCAACTTCTTGACTGCTTCTTCAGACACTAAGTTGTCCATAGATCCACTATAAATCACCATTTTGCATACTTTGTCTCCACTCTTGTAGGTGGTTCTGAATAAGCCTTTCCTGTAAATTGGTTCTTGAGTCCTAGGAGATTTCAATAATTTCCTTCTCATCATGAGGAATTCTCCTTCCTCGGGTGGTGCATAAGACCCATGTGCATTATCTCCTTGACTATCTTCTTCTTTGACTATGTTTTCCCTTGTCTTTGTCTTGTTACTTGCTTTCTTTGGAAACTTAGATGCTAGGTGCCCTGGTTGGTTACATCTATAACACCTTGGAGGTCTTAAAATTATCCCTCCAAACTTTCCCCTTGAATCTTCTCTTCTCCCCCTATAGGAGCCTCTAGAACCACTTTTTCCAAAAGAGTTCTCTTGACTAGTTTCTCCAAAGTTCCTAGGTGTTTGTCCTCTCCCACTATTTTTTCCTCTTCCTTTATTGCCAAAGTCTCTCTATCCTTTTCCAATTCCACTTTTCTCTTTCCTTCTCTTGAACTTTTCCTCAACTTCTAATGCTAATTGATAGCATTTCTAGACAATAGTAAGAGAACATAAACTTAGTTCATCTTGAATGTTTATCTTATCCCTTGCATATACCTAGAAAGTTTGACACTCTCTGGTTCCACTTAGACTTCATGGTAAGTTTATGGAATTCTTCAATATAGATTGAGATATCCATCTCCTTTTGCCTTAAACTTTGTCTCTTCCTATGAAGTTTAACTTCATATTATTTAGGCACATAGGCATCCTTCACCAAAGTCACCATCTTCTTCCATGTGCCTACTAGATTCTTATCCATATTCATCCTCTCAACTTGAGTGAAGTTCCACCAAGATATGGAAGATCCCTTCAACTTGGACTTTGTTATCTTAACTCTTTGATGCTCTTGTATCTCCTCATAGTCAAATAAACTAGTGAGTGCATAAACCCAGTCCATGACTTCTTCTGGATCCAACTTCCCACTATAGACAGGAACATCAAGCTTACTATCCATGGTCCTTCTCTCCATGGATTTGAAAGTCTTCAAGAGTAGCCTCTATTCTAGAGGGACTTCTTCTTCATCCTCCTTCCAAGGGGCTTCCTCTTCATTCCCCTCTTCTTAAACTCCATAGTTTCCACTACTCCCTCTCTTGACTTGTTCCTTAAGCCTTTCCATTTCCTACCTCATCAGTTTCCTTTCTGCATCATGCTCTTTCACCACTCTTAGTAGTTCAGTATTGATCATCCTAATTGGAATTTCACTGTCTTCTTCACAATCTGACATGGTTGTAGCTTGTCTTCCTCCAAATATCTACTATTTTCTCTAATACCACTTGGAGTAGAGCCCCAGACTATATCAAAAAATTACTCAAAGGTTCAAGACACCTTCTACTCACCATACAATCTAGGGCTCTATTAGAGTTCCCAAAACCCACACATACAAGACTAGATTCAATTCCTAGTCTCTAATACCCTTTAGGTACTCTTAGTTCACAAGTATAACCAATAAATTTAGGGATGGAAGAAGGGTTCTACCAAGGTTAGACATCTTACTTAGATGCAATACAAGACAAATCTCACACATGAATAACTTGGAGACACAATTTAGACACCAAAGCCTATATAGGTCTACAAGGAGAAAAAATGGATTAATGAAGTAAAATTACATGGAAGTACACCAAATAAATTCTTGACCACCCTCAAATTCTTCAATCTACTCACTAACAACACCATCCAAGTTAGGACTCTTGACCAATCTCCTAACTCCCACTGTTCACAATTTCCTCCTAGGCCTAATTGGGCAATTAGGTCTCTTTGCCAAAGAAAGTGCCTCAAATTTGAATCACCTTCCAATAAATCCAATTGTAATACTTGTAGGATCACACCAAACTACTAAATCCAAGGATTTAGGTCTTCATTCCACCCCTAGACCGAGTTGTGCTTCAAAAACCAAATTTTGGACAGTCACATCTAGATACATGTCCAGAGGGTTTACATTTTTCTCTCTCCATCGACTGCCTCCTAATCTGAGACCAAAAAAATATTAAATTTCATCCTTCCTCCTTTATTTCCACCAACACTTAGATTTTCTCCATGGTGGAATCTCTGGGAAAGAGGAAATTTGTCTTGAAACCCTAGTTAGGGCCTTCCTATAACCAGTGTCTATTCAAAATGGTGTAAATTTTGTTCCTCCCCACTTAAAATATGCAAACCACTTGAAACATTATCATAAGACACCTGAATAACTTTCAAAATCCTTCAATGGTGCATTGGTATCCATACAGATATGTAGAATTTAGAATACAGTTGAATTTACAGGAAAACAGTTGATTTTATTGATTTAAATATGAAAATTTTACAATGGATTCACTCCCATCTTGGGGTAAGGTTTTTCAACCTTTTCATACCATTCCCAAATAGTTCCAACCAAAAAAAGTGGTTGTGAATGTTGGGATTCAAAAGTTGCACATTTTGACAAAAAGTTGTATTATGCAACATTGCAACATTGACAACATAAGAAAAGGGGTATTCCTAAAAAGAAGAAGAAATCTAGCTCTGAAGGGTCAGAAACTGAGAATAGTGATGAGGAATGTGAGGTGGATAGTAGAAAGAAAAAAGGCAAAATGAAAAATCAGAAGAAAACCTAGACTGGGGATTCGGAGACTGAGATTGATATTGGGGTTGCTAGAAAAAAGAAGAAACAGAACAATACCCAGATTGGGGATTCAGATACTGAGACTGACAACGAAGTTACTAAAAAGGAGGGTAAAAAAAGGAAAAGAGTTGAGGGTAAGGGTAACATAATTTGTAGAAACAATAACTCCAGCAGGAAAAGAATTGTTCTTACCTTTGACGAGGAAGACATTATCCCTGATAAGAGGAAGACTAAGGAAAAAGATAATAGAGATAATGAAAAAGAGGATACTTTTATCAAAACAAGTGAGTTGAAGATTGATACTCAGCAGGGGGAAGATTATTTGGATCATAATATTGCTGTTGATTCTGGGTTCAATTAACATCTCGACAATCTAGAAAAAGGGGATCATAATAATAAAGACAACAAAGGTATTATCGAGGGTTTTTCTGGGTTGATTAATAACATGTTTAATGACCAAGTTATTCTAAAAAACCAAGTTGATAAAACACAGGTGGATATTAAAATTCTCAACAGAATGGGGATTGGGGAAAAACCTATGGCAGAGTGTCTGAAGGAAATGAAAGAAGTTGTTGGTAACTCTGAAGCTCAGGCTGAGTATGCTAACAAGGTGGAAACTTTGGAGAAACAAATTAAAGATATTAAAGACAGAAGGGAAAAGGATAACAGTGAGGAACAACTTAATATTCTGAAGAATAAAGTGAAAAGACTAGAGGCAACAGTTAAAAAAATAGGGGAACAATGTCTCATTAGCCTCAAAGCGTACTGTGGTCATGCACAAATTTTAATGGATAAACTGGATAGGATTAACAAGGATAAAGACAGTAGTATAGTGGAGACTATGGGCCCGGGATCGCATACCAGAGCCAATGCCAAGAAAAAGAGTCCTAAGGAGGATAAATAAACAGAGGAGCTTAAAACATCGATCAACAATATGCAAATCATGGTCCTCAAAGCTAAGGAGCTGGTGAAGGAGATGTAGTTGTTCCTTTTGCTATCCTGGTTGGGTTTTTTGCTGTCCCTGCTGTCTTCTGTTGTTTCTTTGGGACTTTTTTTGTTTGGAATGTTGTTTTTCTGTTCCTTTCTTTTTTGGTGCTCAGGCATAGTTGTTTCTACTGTATTATGTTTATCTCTCTTTAAACTCTAGGTTGCAGGTCCTTGTAAAACCTGCTGAACTCTTTGTTTTTTGTAAAGGTTTTGGGTCCTTGTAAAACCTATTTTTACTTAATCAGAACATTGACAACATTTGACAAGTTTTTACAAAAGATTTCTAATGTTAGTAAACTTGTAAAGTTTTGTGGTTAGACTCCACTAAAGACCTTAGAAAGGTCAAATGAACATTTTAAACCTTCATTAGTTTCCCTAGTCTACTCTATCCCAATCTACCAAAAATGACTAAGGTAGACAACTAGGTTTATAACATCACCTAGTGTCCCCTTGTCTTAGAAATAGGACTTTATTGAAAACATTGGACCCCAAAAGTAAAAATGAGAAGTGAGTGGTTTTTTCTCTATAAGATGGTTTTTTTTCTCTACTAGGGTTTACAGTCACATTGCTATTTTGAGCCCTCCTGTCCTTTCATACTGTATTTACTATGGGAAAAGCTTTAGTATTTATGGCCCGAGCCACCATTAGCCCAGCAGTTGATGTTGGTCCTATTTTGGTGACGGATAACAATGGATCCTCCAAGAAAGATACCTCACAACTCTGTACCCAAAGTGTTTCATGAGGTATGTCTCAGCCTGATATCATTTTTCCCATTCATGAGTTTGATGATGCCTATTCTTGGCTTGAAACACATACTCTTATTGGTTACTTTTTGGGTCGCAACTGTCCTAAAAATGTGATCAAGGATTGGGTGGAAAAATCCTAGACTCCTCATGGAATCCATCTAGATGGCATTCAAAGTCTCACCAAAGGTTTCTTTTTGCTTTTCTTTTCCAATCCCACTCATGTGGATGTTATTTTTTCCAAAGGACCTTGGAATATTAGGGCTTCCCTTTTAGTTTTCCAGCATTGGTCTCGAGACTTTTCTGTCTCTGACGACAAGAAACTAAAAGTCCCTATGTGGGTTGAGTTTCTTGGTCTTCCTCTACCTTTTTGGCCTTTCATGCATGCCATTGCGCAAATGCTAGGTAGGGTTATTTGTAGTGAGCATGACCACTTTCTCAATCCTCAAACTCAAAAGAGGCTTTATATTGATGTTGATCACTCCTGAGATCTTAAAGAATCTGTTGAGATTCAAGCTAGAAAAACCATCTTCTCTCAGAAGGTGCTTTACCTCAACCTTCCCAACACTTCTTATCATTGTCAATCTGTAGAGCACAAGATTAAGGACTGCCCTTTGGTAGTTCCTCGGCCCAAACCTCCTCCTAAGGATTCTGGTTCGCAGCCCGCTGACTCTAGTAAAAAAGAGGACACCAAGAAACATGACTAGGTAATAGTTGGCTGCTAGAAAAAGAAGGTTAAGCCTGCTACTCTAGCTTCCACTTCGTAGCTGCCACTTCCTCTTGCCATAGCTCATGCTACTTCTCATGCTGAGAATAATACTTTCATTTCAAACCCTGGCCAGCAGGGGAAGGATACTTTTGATTCTAGTGTTAACCCTTCTTGGGTTTTCACACCTTAGGTAGCTTCCCCGATTTCTCCTCCTCCCATTTTCTGCTTCTCTCATAGCCCTAAAGGGCATGTAGAGGCCGCACAGGAGGGCATTTTAGAAAAAATATAGAAATGTTTCCATGGAGTCTTCTGGGAATAATTCCACTTATTTTTCAAAAAGTTTTGCTTCCCTTGGGGATGGTGATGGTATAGATGACATTTTTTTCTCATGAATTACATCTCATGGAATGTTAGGGGATTGATAGACCTTCACAAAAAGTATTCTGTCAGGGATGTTCATCATTGTGTTATTCATTTGGATGTGTTATGCCTCCAGGAAGTTAAAATTTCTAGTTTTTTTCTTGATGCTGCCTGCAAAGTTATTTTGCCTAAGAGCCTTGCTCTTTGTTCTTAGCATGAAGCTAGTCAAGGTGGAATTGTTACTCTCCTCTCTCCTTGGTGGCATTCTTTTTTAGTCAATCATGGCTCAGATCCCATCCAAATATTTTTTTTGGGCCACTTTCATTATTGAATTTCATTATTTTGGCATATTTAATGTTTATGCTCCCAATGATGTTGTTGAGCGATCTCACCTTTGGTCTTGGCTTGCAGATTCTCTGCCACCTGTAGCTTGGATTTTTTGTGGTGACTTTAATATGGTTGAAGTGGCCTCTAACAAAAATGGCATTTTTCCTTTTCAATGGACATCTGGTGAATGGGAAGCCTGGTATTACATGCGTAATAAATTGGGCCTTTTTATCCCAATATTGGTTGTCACTGACTTGATGGATTTTGGCACACGTGGTCTAATTTTAGAGCTTCTTCTGACAGAATTCATAAATGGCTTGATCGTGTCATGATTACGGTACAATCTTTTTTCTCTTTTTCTAAAAAACATTCCTTGTCAGTTACTCCTATTTTTTATGTGACCTTGTCAGATCAATTCCCCATTCAATTTAATATTGTTTGGAAGAAAACTAAGGCTCAACCTCCCACCACTTAGTTCTTATTTAATACTTTTTTCCTCAACCATGCCTCCATGGTGGCCCACATTTATTGGGTTTGGAACCTTGAACCTCGGCCATCACAATTTTCTGGCTAGATTCAATGGTGGAATGATGTCATCTAATGTACGACATGATTTCTACTCATTTATGGTAGACAGCTTGACATCTACCGCCGTTGATTCTATGAGGCAAACACCAAAGATCTCTGTGTTCCCATGGAGGCCTTAGCTCTTGATCCTTTCAATCAAGGCATGCAACTTTGCCTTGACCAACTGCATCAATAGAAACAAGTTGCAGACACTTATGCTGCCAAAGGTGCTCAGATCAAAGCTCAGCTGCACTGGTTAAAAGTTGGAGATCAAGCATCTAAAAAAAAATTTGTGGCTCTTTGTACCCGTGACACTATTGTGGGCATAACTAGGATCAAAGAAGGTCAATTCCTCCTCACAAGCCTTCTTGATATTCTAGAACCCTTTGTTTGTTATTATGAACAAGTCTTTCCCACTCAGGGATCTTCTCCTGCTAGCACTCAAGCTCTTGCAGATTGCATAGTTTTTGTTCCTCAATGTGTTTCTCCATCCTAGCGAGATTTCTATGATCAACTTCTTACCTTGCAAAATCTTTGGGAAGTTGTCTTTGCCACGACTGATGATAAGGTTCCAGGTTGTGATGGTTTTCGCTGTGAGTTTTATAAAACACTCTGGGATGCCATTGGTCCTTATTTACACCAGGTCTACCTTGAAGTATATCATTCCTAGTCTCTAGGGGATATTTGTTGGAGATTTACTTCTGGCAGCTAGTTGATTGTATGTTTGTCATTGATGACAACATAAAGTATATAACAGTGTTCTGTATGTACTTATCATAATGATGTTATCCAGCCTTACGTGATTATGTTCATGTTGTAGACATGTTTATTATGTTGTGTTCATACATGCAAAATGAGATATGAAGTTTCAGTTGTGTTGTGTAATTCTGTTAGTGGCAGTTATAGTTTCTGGAGTTTGTCTGTACAGAGCCGACGTATTGCATTAGTTCTTGAGTTGCACCTATCTTTGGGATATGCATGTGTATATTCAAGTTTAGTTATGAGTTGAAGATAGTTATCTAAAGGTGCCAAATGTGTTTTAACAAGATTGCAAAGTTATGGTTAATTTGGTGAGGCCAACTTAGTGAAGTGTCGTGTCTATTTAGTTTATATTGTGCGGTTGTAATTATTCTTGCGTGGTTAGTTAAGCTGACAAGGATGTTATGAAGAGTTGCCTAACAGGTCCCATAATCTCATACTTTGATAAAGATACTTATAGTAGTTCATTTGTGGAACGCTAAGTGTAAATGAGAAGAAAAGTGACAGAAAATGTACAGAGCAGAAAATCTGTTGTGTTTCATTCATCAAGGATCTATGTGGATAAGAAGTGAAATATTACAATACATTGGAACTTATCAAGACAGCAGGTCCACTCTATAGTTCATCAATAAGATATAGTGCATATCTTTTCTCTAGAAGGTTGTATCCTTCACCATTGAAATAGTGAGCTTTTGGATAGTGAGTCCTCACCCTTAACAAGGTTATTTGTAAAAGACTCCTAACAGGGTTAGACCCTTAACCAAGTCACTATACTTATTTCATTGTAAAGAACAACTCCTAACAGGGTTGCAAGATCTTCTAATAGGGATTATTATAAACAAGTATAGTTCATTGTGGGTGTTAATTCCCACTGGGGTTTTTACCATTTGGTTTCCCTATAACCAAATTGTGGTGTTGTCTATTGTGTTATCTGAATGTGCATTTACTTAATTGTATTCTGGAGTTAATAAAAGAAAATAATTAAATTAGCTTATAACTGATTCACCCCCCCCCACCCTCTCAGTTATCCTTTGGGACTATTCTAACAATTGGTATCAGAGCCAAGTGCCTTGAAGAGAAATCCTAACAACTTAAGGTAGATCAAATGGCATACTTCAAAAAAGAGAGTCCTAAGTTTGATGGAGAGAATTATCTGGATTAGAAGAACAAAATGATAACACATTTATAGTGTGTTGGTTTTGAAATCTTTGAGATAGCCACACAAGAAGTTGTTATTCCCTCTCTAAAAGACCTCTCAAGAGATGATGCTACTAGTAAACAAAAGGATATATTCATAGCTAATGTAGTTGCCAAAGAAGCCCTTATAAGTGCACTATTCACTAATAGATTTGACCCCAAATTTTGACCAAACTTTTCGACCAACTAGCAAAATTGTTTTATTTGGTCGCATTATAAATGATAACTTTTCTTTTTTTTACTTTTATGCCCGTGTTGGTCGAAATTTCGACCAACACGTGCATAAAAGTAAAA
>MU228190.1:2443476-2456721 GCA_018584345.1 Thuja plicata | reverse complement strand
TGAAGTGTTCAGAAGAAAGAGAGTTTGGAATCTCCACGCTAAGAGTTGCTTGAAATTTTGAGAGAACATTTTCATTGTTAATTCTTCATTTGATTGATCTCAGCTTTATCTAGAAAATGGGGAAGAGCCTTTCTTTCGGTATGAGAAGATCTGTCTTCATAATATCTGCACCATAATCTAAAAAAACAAATCAAACAAACAGATCATGGGATCCACATATAACAAATAGGATTATGATCCAGCCGTGTACACAATTGAATCCAAGTAAAATTTAAAATAAATAAATAAATAAATAAATTTTTTTTTAAAAAAAAATTAACATTGGTCAAAATTTTGACCAATGCCACTGTTTATTTCCACCAACAATTGGTCAAAATTTTGACCATTACACCAAATATTTCGATGAAAATGCTTTGCTTTCCACCAATGGGATGGTCGAAATTTTGATCAATTGCACAGCTTTTTTCGACCAAATATTGGTCGAAATTTCGACCAATGCACCAAAAAATGACGGCTTGGACTATAGTCGAAATTCTGACCTTTGTTTTTGTCAAAATTTTGACCAATTATAAATACATCGAAAATTTGACAAAAAAAGACCGACGAAAGTTTTGTTCGTAAATTGGTCGAAATTACGGTCAAAATTTTGACCAATTCTCGTCGAAAATTAAGGTCAAATTTACTAGTGATTTGACAGTGAATTCTCTGAGATTAAGAAAGTAGACAAGGCATACATAATATGGAAGTATTTAGAAGACATATTTGAAGCAGATATCCAAGCCAAGAATGTGCATAGGAAGACATGGAAAAAGAAATACAACAATCTTGAGATGTTACCTGAAGAGAACATCAGATCCTACAATTAGAGGATAAATGAAGCAGTTTTCAGAATTAGAAATAATGGTGGAGAAATATCAGAAGAAGACATAATGGACAAGTTGTTGACTACTTTAATAGCAGACTATGAGAATAAGATCAATATTCTTGAGGAAACCATGCAATTTTCACAAGACTTCAAGAGAGGGACTTTGATCAGTAAAATCTCTACTTTTGAGATATCAAGACTGAAGATTGAACCCAAAAGTGAAACAACCTTTAAAGCCTCAGTTCATGGTAAGAAACCTTTACACATCTCTAGTAATACTTAGAAAGAAGAATTTGATGAAGAACTAGAAGAAATCATTTCCATGATTGCTAAAAGAGAAAATAAAGGAAAAGGCAAGTACAAAGGACAGTTGCCATTCAAATGTTTTTCATGCAATAATATCGATCACTTTGCATCCAAGTGTCCCACGAGAGTAAAGAAAGTCATATCTAATTATAAACCAAAATATAGGAAGGAATTCTATCATGTTGAAGAAGGTGTAACTAATGAAGATTCAAGAGAAGATGAAATTGGATTTGTTTCCCTTAAATACATGGAGAAATTGATTGAGGAAATAGACACTGAAGATGAAAAGAAAGCACAGAAGTTAGCCCTAATTTCCAAAGTAGACATCAGAATTGATTGGATCATTAACATCAGATGCTCTCACCACATGACATGTGATAAAGATAGATTTATTCATCTAGACAAGTACAAAGGTGGTATGGTTATATTTGGAGATAACAATCCCAAACCTATCATAGGTAGAGGATCTATCACCCTGGAAGGAAAGAACAAAACCGATGATGTTCTCTATGTTGATGGATTACATCACAATTTACTAAGTGTTGGACAACTACTTGACAAAGGTTATCATTTGGAATTAAAAGACAGAAAATGCATCATTAGCAACAAAGAAGGAGACATGATTGCATCAGGCTCAAAGAAAAAAGGTACTATTTTTCAGCTCAATTTAGATGTAAGTTGTTTCATTGCAAAAGTGGATGATAGTTAGTTATGGCACAAGAGACTATGTCATATCAATTTTGATAATATAGTAAAGATAAGCAATGTCAAGGCAGTTAGAGACCTTCCAAGTATTGCAAGACCAGTTGACACAATGTGCAGGGAATGTGTTATGGGAAAGCATGTAAGGAGCTCTTTCAAAAGAAAGCAGAACTCAGCTGAAAAAGAGTTAGACCTAGTGCATACAGATTTATGTGGTCCTATTCAAACTAGATCATATTATGGAGAAAGGTATTTCATTTTATTTGTTGATAATTTTTCAAGAATGATGTGGGTTGCGTTCTTAAAGGAGAAGTCTGAAGCCTTTGAGAAGTTCAAAATATTCAAAGCCAAAGTTGAGAATGAATCTGGATTAAAACTAAAATGTTTGAGATCAGATAGAGGAGGAGAATTCACCTCTGACCAGTTTTATGACTACTATGAAGAACATGGAATCAAAAGATAGTTGAGTGCACCCAGAACCCCTCAGTAGAATGGGATATAAAAAAGAAGGAACATGATCATAATTGATACATCGCGCACTATGATGATTGAAGGAAAAGTTATGCATACCTATTGGAGAGATGCAGTCAATACAATAGTCTATACTATCAGTAGAATACAACTAAGACCAGGTGTAGATAAGACACCTTATGAACTTTGGTTTGGTAATATACCTACAGTAAAATACTTTAAAATCTTTGGTAGAAAGTGCTACATCAAGAGATATGATGGTGTTGGTAAGTTTGATGCTAGAAGCGATGAAGGTATTTTCCTTGGTTATTCTACTAAAAGCAAAGCATACAAATATTTCAATTTAAGATTAAAGAAGATAATTGAGAGTACTCATGTAAAGATTGATGAGAATTTCAAGGTTCAAGAGAGGTACTATGAATATGCACCTATGATTGAGGATGAACCCAGGCCTAACAGTAAAGACATTGTTATTAAAGAAATGTTTGATTGCATTGATGTATCATGTAATGAGCCTGAATCGAGCAAAGAAGTATCATAGATTATAGATGAGGACGTCACACCAAAATTTTCAAAATTCACATCTAGGTATCATTCAAAAGATGATATCATTGGAGATCATAGTAGCAGTGTTTTGACTAGATCTAAAGCAAAAAGTTTAACAGTGGATGAAGAGGTATGTTTACTTTCACAGATTGAACCTTTAAATGTTGAAGATGCTTGCAAGGATTCTTATTGGAAGAAAGCAATGGAAGAAGAATTAGATCAAATAATAAAAAATGACACATGGGAATTAGTTCCTAGACCTAGTGACAAAAATGTGATTGGAACAAAGTGGGTATTCAGGAACAAGATGAATGAAGATGGTACAATGGTCAAAAACAAAGCAAGACTAGTGTGTAAAGGATATGCGCAGAGGGAAGGGATTGATTACACTGACACATTTTCCCCTGTGAGAAGATTAGAAGCCATCAAGTTATTCTTGGCCTATGAAACATTCAAAGACTTCAAAGTATATCAAATGGATGTCAAATCAGCCTTTCTAAATGGTGACTTGAAGGAAGAAGTCTACATAAAATAGCCTGAAGGATTTAATCTATCAGATAAACTAGACATGGTATGCAGATTGAAGAAAGCACTATATGTGTAATCACCTAACAATGGTCACCTAAACCCTAGACCCCCAATCTCAGCATTTAATCAAGAAACCCTAACCTTGATTAAACCTAAGTCCTAAATCAAACAGGCAATTATCGAATTCAAACTGATCTGACCTAAACCCTAGGTCCTAATCAATCATCGTACTTGATTAATTAATTAATTCCTATAATCATAATACATTGGAAAATAAACATTATGTTAATTATTTAATTAATATTATGACATATTAATTACATAAAAAATTACAAAATTGTCAATTAAATTAATTATAAAATCATAAATGTGCATTCAAAATGAATTAATTTATTAAAAATGCATATGACATCATAAAATCCAGTTAACTGATTTATGAAAATGGAAACAATCCAGTTCCACTCAGTTAACTATGAACTGATTTTGGAAGTTTCTAAAATAACTAATCAATCAGTTCAGTCAACTGACTCTCTCGACCAATTGAATCAGTTGCACATGGATTGTGCTTCTTCAATTGAATCTGAGCCACTCTTTGAAGTTCAATCTCGATCATCAATTCAAGAGAGATTTCTATAAAAGAGAAACTCTTTTCCTTCACAAAGGACCCTAATTTTTGCTTAATGTTATTATACTGCATTTTTCGTATCAGCATTCTTAGCATTTTTCTCATTTAGCTAGTATTTTTGTTTATTTTATTCAAGCATGCAAACTTAATTTAGAGCACACTTTCAATTTGGGTTTAAAATTGAATATCTCACATTTCAATTGGTGTTCTGAAAGTGAATCATAACTAGCTTGGATTGACAACAATTTGCATTTGTATTTAGATTAATCAGCATTTTACTTTCATCATATAGTTTCAAATCCTTCATTTAGGTCTTCGGTGTAGTCACTAAGCTTGCAATGATCTGAGAGCAAGCTCATACTCCTGCCTTCTAGAAGGCAACAAGTCAATTCTTTCAGACATGCAGGGTGAATGAATCAATATTCATTCCTGTATGCAACTAAAGAGCAATGACTATGTTGAAGTGTTCTGCTAAATTAGAGGCCCACATTTAGCTAGCACATTACTTAAATTAGAGGCCCACATTTAGCTACCACATTTCTAGCGCCCACCGTGGGGCTGAAAATCAATTTCAGGCCTCATTGTTAAATTCTACTTTTAATTCTATTTTATGTTCACTTTGAGTCAAATCTGACTCCACGGTTGCGTTCGGAACATCATTTCGGTCAAAAATGACTATAAACACACCTATGTCTAGGCAAAATTGATTCTGTGGAAAAAAAATTTTGTAAATAGAAACCGTGCGGCCTTCTTCTGCATGTGAATCGAGGCAGATTCTATTTGGCCCTCAGATCGAGACAGGCTGCATAGTTGGTTTTAAATTTGTAAAAAATTTGTTAAACTCTACCATTCACTAAGTGATTTGACTAATGTTGTTAGCATTTGTTTAACAACTTTAAACTTGTTCAATTTAGCTAACCCCTCCACGCCAACATACCGGGGTTCCAAGCCTTTGCTTTGCATGTTATTTGTTGGCATTTTTATTTAAATGGTATTTAAACCCACTGTAGGGGGAATTTGGGATTAAAACCCACATATCCCCACCACACACCTACCCTCCACTTCCCACCGCTTCACCCCACCATCTACCATCCACCGCCCACCTTCCACCGCGCGCTACCCACCTCTCCACCCTTATCCCTCCAACCCGTGGTCCCTTCACTCTCGCCACTACCTAACCTACTGCTTCCCCTCCACCACCCACTGCTCCATCTCCCCACTCCACTCACCCTCCACTACCCCACTGCGCTATCTGCCTTCTCCCCGCCTCCACCAAACCCTCCCTCCGCGTAGACCAAACCTCCACTCGTGCACAACTTCCATTTCCTTCTGCTCTGCCAAAACCTACCTCCACCACTCAACCTCCCCAAACCCTCACATAGCCACCTCCACCTGAAACCGCCACTCCTTCCACCACCCGTGGGCCGCTCAATCCAAAACACCACCCAGAAATAGCACCCTCTGCCCGGGGATAGAGTTTTAATTTGACGAGTGTTTTAATGGTTTATAATAGGGTTATTGGCTTCTGTTGACGTTCCTATGACCGTCAAATTCGAACTAGAAAAAAGATGATGTCATCAGATATTTAAAAATTCTAACCTTCACCATATGAGTTTTTGGATTGGCAGTCTGTTTTTAAACACTCATAACTTGCTCATCCGGAGTCCTTTTTCAAAGCATTTTTTTTTTATTTGGGGTAGAATTTAGCAAGGATCACTATGGTGAAGTCATTTTTTGATTTTTCTCTCTGGATTGATCAAAAATCACTGTTTTTGGTGATTGTTGCTGTCTAATCCTCATTTTTGCAGCTTCCGGAGCCTCGTACAGGCTCATATGATCACCTTTTTCAGTGAATTTTTTTTTGAAACCGAATGATTTTTTGTGTACTTTTTGAATATGCACTCTATTTTTTGATTTGATGATTTTGATAATGTGGACTAATCTTTGGCTTGGTTGTTTGTGATCTTATCTTTTTCCTACAACCTAACAGTGGTTTGTAGAACGTGACTCAAGAAGAATTAAACTCAAACTACTCACGAATTGGTTTTGCAAGTTTACTTTGATCGATAGAGTGCAGAACAGTGTGCTTGCATCTTGTTTTCAATTTCTTAAAATAGGAACCCGCATGCATGATTTTTTAAAATGAACATTTATTTGCTATTTTAGGAATGAAAATGATGTCAGGAAACTATGCTCTCGCCCTTTTGGGATGATCAAAAATCCAGAAACACTATTGTCATTCTCTCATTCTGCTTGAAGTATCTTTTAGTTTTGTAAATCCTAGGAATTCCATGGACGTGTCCTCTCCCCTCAACTTCACAGATCTTGGGTGTAAGAGAAATCCATACAAATCCTTTAGCATGGATACCTCCTAAATGCTTTAACAGAGCTGGTGAGACTGGATTGCCCAACCAGTAACAGGCTAAAGCCAAGCCCTTCCAAACCGGTATATAAAAAATGTCATTGTGATTAATGTCACAGTGAATAGGTGTTGAATGCATTATACCGAGAAGAAGATCTCCCTCAATACACTTGTGGTGCGTTAAAACCTACAGAATGTAACTTCTGTAGGCTAGGAGGCCTCCATAATGGAGCTAATCTGTCGCAAGTATAACCACCTGAACAGATGCCTTGACTACACACTTTGTTCTAGTTACCAAAATCCCTCTATTTGTTGGCGCAGAAGGTCAGAGACCGAGTAAGACGTCCCACACTTTCATAGCTCTTAGTAGAGACAACGGTCCTTTGGGAAGTGATTACCCTTGGGATTCGAAGCTTGGTGTGCCTGAGAAGTGAGTGCACATGTAAGGAGGAGCCCGTGCCTCCAAGCTTCTAAGTTGTATGTTATGAGTAGACATAGCTGAACTTCGATTCAAGTGGGAACTCAACAGATATTGCCCTGGCTATCCTAGGATTGTGGTGTGTCTATTATTTTCTTTTACAACAAACAATATGCATGATGTGTCTTGTGTGAGTGTTCATTGAAACAACAACAATTCGATCAAACCATCTTGGAAACTCTACACTTCAGATATTTGTCTATCTTGTCTCATTTGAAACTTCAACTATCTTGTCAAAACTCTGTCAAAATTATGTCAAATTGGTTTCAGAAACTTGTCAAAACTTTGTCTTCCATCTACATTCAGTCTATTCTAAAATTTGCGCTGTCATAACACTTTTGTTAGTTCACATTGCAACTACAATCTGTTGTTAGTCCAACCTATCACTGTCTTGAAATCTGATGTCACTACACTTGTCCAATTGACCGAGTCCTTTGTTCAAACTTATCATCTTTGTCTGTGTTTTCCTTATTCTAGGTTGTGAGAGCAGGTTCGTTAACCTTGACTCAAGATCAGATTCTTCACTATCTCCATCCTCAGTTGGACATTTATCTATTGGTCTCTTTGGTCTTGGACTTAGACAACACTTTAGATTTCACCATGGTGTTAGTAAGGCGAATCAACTTATCTTATGCCTATGCGAACTAGAAGTCATTTTAGAGAATTTCACAAAGAAGACAACCAGGGATTCCCATTCAAAGACAACTCCTTGTTTGGAGAGAACCCTCTCTTTGAGGGAGATTCTTGAATTCCTCCTAGATCACAATCCCTTGAGGACAAGTAACCTAGTCCCAAGATGTCAGAAGAAAGACAAGTTAGAGGCAGGTCTCGATGGAGAGACCTCTCTAATGGTACCAACCCTCGCAATAGTCAACATTCCTCGAGTCCATCAGACCCTGGTGAGGAAGAGATTGATGAATGTCTCTAGGATAAGAGGTTTGTAAAACTCATGAAAATAATCATAAACTAAGATAAAGAATAATATTTCCTAGATCTAGCAGAGCAAGGCGCTCAACTTCCACCTCACTTCAAAGCTGAGGATATCATTGCTAGGGAAGAAGAAACCCCCATGACGCTCATAACTAAGAAAATACAAGCTATGCAAATGGAATTACAAAAAATCCAAAAGGAAAAAGAAATGCCCATCACAAGGTTTTCTTTAAGCACAATCTGTTCTTTTCCTTTTGATAGAGATTTGTATTTGCCTCCGTTTCCACGCGGGGTTGAAATTCCATGGTTTGATAAGTACAATGGTCACTCTGATCCACAAGATCACATCCAAGAATTTTCTGCTCTTTGTACAGAGTTCATGCATAATGAGACATATCTTATGCATCTCTTTCCTTGGAGTTTGAGTGGCCAAGCTATGGAGTGGTTCTCAAAGTTACCCACTGGTATAAAAACTTTTTATGAGCTGATAAATCAGTTCTTGCAACAGTACTCTTACAATATCCAACATCCTATGATGATGATTGATTTATGTAACATGAAGAAAAACATAGGAGAACCCTTTCTGACCTTTCTTCAGTGATGGAGAAAGATGTTTTCTAGATATCCAAGACTCGTGCATGAATCTAAAAAGATGGATATTTTTTCCAGTGTTCTGATTCCAGAACTAAACTACCCTCTTTAGATGCAATGTCCACCCTCTTTTGAGAAAATGGTAGAAAACACGATGAAAATAGAAGATGTGCTTGTTAAAAAGGGTGACATTACCCTCCACAAGGGAAACAAGTTTGGTTCTAGTTCCAAAGACAAATCTAAATATTGGAACAAAAACAAGCATGTGGTAAATGATAGAGTAGTCGATTACTCTGCTCCCCAGTCAAAACCAGCAGTCTTCAATCTGACAAGTGGTTCTAAGGCCCTAAAAAATGCTGAAAATGCCACTAAATCATCATCTTCTAAAGGGACCAGTGGTTTTTTGAAAGACAAACCATGGATTAAACGTAAACGAGACTTTGACTATTTAGGTGAGTCATATGAATCTGCACTTAAAACTCTACTGGAAAACAAGCTGCTCACACTGCCAGATAACTCCAAACCATATGATCTAGAGATCAAACCAAAATGGTGGAGAGACAAGGATTTCTGTCAATTCCATAGGAACAAAGGACACACGACTGAAAATTGAATGAGACTCAAACATGAGATCCAAGATCTCATTGATAATGAAATAATTGCGGTTGATAATCATAACAAGAATGTTGTTCATAAGGCATTCAAAGATCCTTTCCTGGACCATCACAAAGGAGAAAATTCCAAGAAAGGCACTCAAATCAATCAAAATTATTCTAATGATGACTACAATGTCATCAACATGCTTGAGCCATCTCATTTTGAATATTGCAATGTCATCATCGTCAAGCAGAAAGAGAAAGAGTCTCGATCGGCCAACACGATGACTCGAGCGCAAGTGAAAGTCACCTTGGGGGGTTATAGATATTCCAACCCTTCATCATCTTCCAATAAACCATTGGTATCCAAATCATGGGTACCTCTTAGCAAACAAACCACTGTGGGTACCTCTAAAGTCTCACAGTCCAAACAACTAACTTCATCCAATGTTGTGGACTATAGCATCGTCAAGCAATTGCAGAGAACCTCTGCCTAGATTTCAATCTTCAAATTGTTCAAACTCTCTCCATCTCATAGAGAGGTCCTAGATAAAGTGCTATCAACTACCAATGTCCCTAAGGACTTGGTTCTGGATCAGTTTCAATCCATGGTGGGTCACTTGACCTCACCACATTACCTATCATTCTCAGAAGAAGATGACAACTCCTTAAGTCATCCACACAATCTCCCCTTGCATGTCGAAGTCTTGATCCATAAACACCATGTCAAATGATTCTTGATAGATGGAGGCATAGGGTTGAACATATGCACATACAAGTTAATCGAGAAACTAGGCCTTTCAGAGAGCTTCATTGATCCTAAAAAGAAAATCACTATCAAGGCGTATGATGAACAAGAAAGATCTTCTGAAGGTCTCATGATTTTACCAATCCGCATAGGTCCTGTTGAGAGGGATGTTACCTTCCATGTTCTGGATCTCCCACTGGCCTACAACATTCTATTGGGATGACCCTGGATCCATGAGATGTAGGCAGTGCCATCAACATTCTATCAATGCATCAAATTCCCATTCAATGGTGTAGAAGTCACTGTTCCTGCAGACACTAGTTATGCCTATAATTCACTAAGACAAGCAGCAGATACCCTTGTCCCACACAACAGTGATGCATCCGACTCTGAATCAGTGGAAAATTTATTGAAGGAAATGGAAAAGAACCTCAAGATAAAGGACATAGGTATGGGTGGATACATAGTGGAACCTGTACTATCACTCACATCTCTTCCCAGATCACCTAGGTCTTATGGAAAACTGTCAGCAAAGATGAAACCATCAACATCCCAAGAAATCTATGATGGGACCTTTGTTAAAGAAAACACACCATTAGAAGATGAACAGGAGGAAAGAGCCATTCTAGCTTGGCTATATAAAGAACCTAAAGATACTGAAGACGAACAACGTGTAATACCCCCAAAAAAATTTGGTGTGGGGTATAAGGTGGCTTTTAAAATGGGGTATTCAGGTAAAGGACCCATTGGACATAATCAAAATGGTCTTAAAGAACCTATCTCTACTGACTATAGATGACCTAAAGACACAATGAGTCTAGGGTTCTTATCCAAGAAAGAACAAAGAGAAAAGAATCACTTAGATAAAGGAAAGGGACATCAGGTTCTAGAAGAAAAAAACACAACAACAGATCCAAGATGCAGAAGATTGAGGATCCATATCTCCAAAAGCTGAGAGAGAACGTGATGACAATGAAGACTCAGCTGGTGGATTCTGAAAGCTTTCTAAAATCTGTGCTCTGACTTTGGTGCTGGTGGTCTTTATTTTTGTTTTCTTTCCAGCAGTTCTTGTGTTTTTTGTTCTCTATGTAATTGTTGCCAAATCTGGGTTTTGACCCTCTGTTGATTGTTCCCCTTTTTTGGGGACAGTCTGTTTCTCTTTGGGCTTTTTTTCCTGTCCTCTCTTTTCTTTGTTATAGGGTTTCGGGGTTCCCTTCAAAACCTACTTTTACCTTAATCATAAACAAAACACAACAATAGAAAGCATTGACATACCCACTCGCAACTGGGATGATTCAGATGATTCTGATGTAGACAATGTATATCCTTATCCCATTCCTCCCAATATTTTGGCTCTTCTATTTGCTGAAGGTACACCATAGGTCAACGTTACTTAAGAGTGTGTTCTAAAGGAATCATCAATGACTTCTGATGAGTTAGAAACTACTGAATCTGAACAAGCTTCAGATACAAAAGAACACAGTCTAACCATAGCAGAGTTATTAGGTAGAACTCATCCAAACTGGGGGCAAAGAGTAGATTTCACTCATGTCCTAGAAATTAAACCTAATGATGAAACAGACTCCCATGAATACGAGTTTGACAGTCTTTTAGAGGGCACTTTAGACATAAAGATGGAGACCACGCATGAAGTAGGTGAAGGCTTAGAGGCTAGATCGGATGAGTAAGGACCTCCTATTTTTGACATAGGCTTCGATGATGCCATTAGGGCTCTTTTTTATTCAAACACATCTATACAAGTTTCAGGTCTAGGACTCTACTTAACAGTTGACGTCTATGCTGAAAATACCGTGAATGCCCTCGAACCTAGTGAACCTTTGCCGATAATGCATCCTGAACTCATTGATTGGTCCTTACAAGGACAACCTGCTGAAATGCCTAAATTTTCCAATGACTACATTTTCCAATGACTATGCTTTAGCCTACTATCTTAACACCGCTGAACCTATCACTTCTTCCACCAGTGAACCTAGTGTGAGCATGACTAAAGCAGACATCAAGTATCTCAGTTATAAGATAAAAATGAGAAAAAGAAAAGGGTCTGAAGGTGAAAACCACATTGTGGTGGTTTCAAAACCCAAAATAGTAAAAGGAAAAGATGCATCCCAAGCTGACAACCTCTCTAAGGTGCCTGAGGATGGGATTCTTGATGTCTTGCCTAGTCATTTACAGGAATGATCATCAGTGCTTATAGAGCCAACTCAACCAGTGAATATTGGGATAGAGGAACATCGACACATCATTCATGTAGCTAAATCTTTATCTGCAGAAGAGCTCAAGGAATTCATTGAATTCTTTAAAGAGAAGAAGATAAAATTTGTATGGACATACTCAGATATGCCTTGTTTAGATCCAGATCTTATCATGCATCATCTCTCAATAGCTCCTGGAGTAAAACCAATGAAACAAAAAATCAGAAAAATGCACCCTCATGTTGCATTACTTATCAAAGCTGAACTAGAAAAGTTACTCAAAGTTGGATTCATCCAAGATATTGATTATGCAGAATGGATATCCAACATTGTACCAGTATCAAAGCCAAACAAATCTATCTGAGTCTGCACTGATTTTAGGGATCTCAACAAAGCATGTCCAAAGGATGACTTTCCTTTGCCTAACATTGACATGATTGTGGACATGACTGTTGGGTATGAAATGTATTCTCTCATGGACGGTTTCTCAGGGTACAACCAAATCAAGATTGCTCCTAAGGATCAAGAAAAGATGGCCTTTACATGTGCATGGGGAACGTTCTGCTGGAATGTCATGCCTTTCAGTTTGAAAATTGCAGGAGCTACCTATCAAAGAGAAGTAACAACTATCTTCCATGATATGATGCACAAAACCATGGAAGACTATGTGGATGATACCCTGGCTAAATCAAAGAAATGATCTCTGCACCTCCAAGATTTAGGCCCAATCATGGATAGAGTGGAAAAGTTCAACTTACGGTTGAATCCTAAGAAATGTGCATTCGGTGTCACCTCTGGCAAGCTATTGGGTTACATCATCTCAACTAAAGGAATAGAATTCAATCCTAAAAAGGTGCAAGAGATACTGGAAATGTCACATCCCAAAAACATAAGTCAAATGAGAACACTCCAAGGGAGAATCCAGTCTATCAGAAGGTTCATCTCTCAGTTGGCTGATAGAGCACAACCATTTACCAAGACCCTACGCAAGGGTATTACTTATCAATGGAGCGAAGAATGTGACAAGAGTTTCACTCAAATCAAAATTTACCTGGTGAACCCGCCAGTACTCATGCCACCTCAACAAGGCAAACCATTGATTTTGTATATTTCAGCTACCTCAATGTCACTGGGGGCATTGCTAGCGCAAGAAGATAAAGACAAGAAAGAACGTGCTATATACTATATCAGTAGAACATTGGTGTCCTATGAGATGAATTACTCTATGATTGAGAAAGCATGCCTGGCAGTAGTCTTTGCATCTCAAAAATTGCGTCACTACAT
>MU228190.1:2426319-2439207 GCA_018584345.1 Thuja plicata | reverse complement strand
CAAAGAGGGGCAAATGTAATCACCTAAAAATGGTCACCTAAACCCTAGACCCCCAATCTCAGCATTTAATCAAGAAACCCTAACCTTGATTAAACCTAAGTCCTAAATCAAACAGGCAATTATTGAAATCAAACTGATCTGACCTAAACCCTAGGTCCTAATCAATCATCGTACTTGATTAATTAATTAATTCCTATAATCATAATACATTGGAAAATAAATATTATGTTAATTATTTAATTGATATTATGACATATTAATTAAATAAAAAAATACAAAATTGTCAATTAAATCAAAAAGGAATTAAATTAATTATAAAATCATAAATGTGCATTCAAAATGAATTAATTTATTAAAAATGCATATGACATCATCAAATCTAGTTAACTGATTTATGAAAATGGAAACAATCCAGTTCCACTCAGTTAACTGATTCTCTACTGTTTATCATTTTAGAAACATTTTAGTTAATTGTGAACTGATTTTGGAAGTTTCTAAAATAAGTGATCAGTCAGTTTAGTCAACTGACTCTCTTGACCAATCAAATCACTTGCACATGGATTGTGCTTCTTCAATCAAATCTGAGCCACTCTTTGAAGTTCAATCTCGACCGTCGATTCAAGAGAGATTTCTATAAAAGAGAAACTCTTTTCCTTCACAAAGGACCCTAATTTTTGCTTAGTATTATTATACTGCATTTTTGTATTAGCATTCTTAGCATTTTCTCATTTAGCTAGTATTGTTGTTTATTTTATTCAAGCATGCAAACTTAATTTAGAGCACACTTTCAATTTGGGTTTAAAATTGAATATCTCACATTTCAATTGGTGTTCTAAAAGTTAATCATAACTAGCCTGGATTGACAGCAATTTGCATTTGTATTTATAGATTAATCAGCATTTTATTTTCATCATATAGTTTCAAATCCTTCATTTAGGTCTTTGGTGTAGTCATTGAGCTTGCAATGATCTGAGAGAAAGCTCATACTCCTTCCTTCTAGAAGGCAACAGGTCGATTCTTTCAGCCATGCAGGGTGAATGAATCAATATTCATTCCTGTATGCATCTGAAGAGCAATGACTATGTTGAAGTGTTCTGGTAAATTAGAGGCCCACATTTAGCTAGCACAATATGGACTTAAACAGGCCCCAAGAGCTTGGTATGAGAGACTAGATGGTTATCATACCAAGATTGGATTTAAGAAAGGAGTAGCAGATTGTAACCTATTCATAAGAGAGACACCTGATGGATTATTACGTATTGGCATATTTGTTGATGACATTATCTTTGGAGGTAATGATAAGCTTAGTGTAGAATTTGCAAAAGAAATATAGAATGAATTTGAAATGAGCATGATTGGTCCTATAAAATACTTTTTGGGATTAAATGTAAAGCAGACAGATAAAAGAGTATTTATAAATTAGTCCAAATATGTGAATGAAATATTGAAGACTTTCAAGATGGAATACTGTAAGCCAGTATGCACTCCTATGATAACAGAAAGCAAGCTTTCTAAAGAAGATGATTCTACAGCAGTTGACAAGACATTGTATAAGTCTATGATTGGAAAACTTATATATCTTACTCAATCTAGACTAGACATATCTAATACAGTTGGCATTGTTGGTAGATTTGTAGCTGAGCCAAAATAGAATCACCTAATGGAAATAAAGAGAACATTCAGATATCTAAAAGGAGCTATAGACTATGGTTTATGGTATCCTAAATCAGACAATGTACAACTTCATTTGTGTACAGATGTAGATTGGGCAGGTTGTATTGATGAAAGGAAGAGTACTTCTAGAGGAGCAGTATTTCTTGGAGATAGGTTGGTTTCTTGGGTAAGAAAGATGCTGAATTGTATCTCTCACTCAATAGCAGAAGCTGAATATGTTGCATCAACATGGAATTGTTCAACAATGGTTTGGATCAAGAAGATGGTTAAAGATTTTGGTATACAAGTTGATTATCCTATTGTTATTCATTGTGATAACACTAGTACTATCAACATGTCCAAGAACCCTATGATGCATGCAAAGATAAAACACATTGAGATCAAATACCATTTTCTTAGAGAAAAAGTTGCAGATAATGAAGTAAAATTGGACTATGTGAACACCAAAGAACAATTGGTAGATATTTTTACAAAGCCTTTATCAAAAGATACTTTTGAGTATCTCAGGGAGAAGTTGGGAGTAATTCCCTCTCCTAAGTCTGATTAGATAAAGTAGAAAGAACATCAGTCCTTAGAGACTGATGAATGGTTGATTACTCTACTTCTGGAATAGTACCTATGCCTAATTGTTTATGGCACCCTTTGCCATTGATGTCAAAGGGGGAGTATATAGTAAGGGGGAGCAAATACTCTGGGGGAGTATAAACATAGACAAAGGAGCTACAGTAGTGTAGAGGAATCTTTAATGAGGATATTGAGAAGATTGTAAAAATAAAGAAGACACCATGTGCTGAAGATGTTTTTAATATCATATGTTGCCATCAATGTCAAAGGGGGAGATTGTTGGAGATTTACTTATGGAAGCTAGTTGATTGTATGTTTGTCATTGATGATAACATATAATATACAATAGTATTCTGTATGTACTTATCAAAATGATGTTATCAAGCCTTGCACGGTTATGTTCATGTTGTAGACATGTTTATTATGTTGTGTTCATACACGTAGACTTAGATATGAAGTTTCAGTTATGTTGTGTAATTTTGTTAGTGGCAGTTACAGTTTCTGGAGTTTGTCTATACAAAGCTGACATATTGCATTGGTTCTTGAGTTGCTCCTATCATTGAGATATTCATGTGTATATATTCAAGTTTAGTTATGAGTTGAAGATAGTTATCTAAAGGTGCCAAACGTGTTTTAACAAGATTGCAAAGTTAGAGTTAATTTGGTGAGGCCGACTTAGTGAAGCATTATGTCTATTCAGTTTATATTGCATGGTTTTAATTATGTTTGCATGGTTAGTTAAGCTAAAAAGGATGTTATGAAGAGTTTCCTAACAGGTCCCATGATATCATACTTTCAGGAAGATACTTATAGTAGTTCATTTGTGGAACGCTAAGTGTGAATGAGAAGAAAAGTGATAGAAAATGTAGAGAGAAGAATATCAGTTGTGTTTCATTCATCAAGGATCTATGTGAAGAAGAAGTGAAAGATTACAATACATTGGAACTGATCAAGACAAAAGGTCTACTCTACAATCCATCAATCAGATATAGTGCATATCTATTCTATAGAAGGTTGTAGCCTTCACCATTGAAGCAATGAGCATTTGGACAGTGAGTCCTCACCCTTAACAAGGTTATTTGTAAAAGACTCCTAACAGGGTTAGACCCTTAACCAGGTCACTATACTTATTACATTGTAAAGAAAAACTCCTAATAGGGTTGCAAGATCTTCTAACAAGGATTATTATAAACAAGTATAGTTCATTGTGGGTGTTAATTCCCACCGGGGTTTTTACCGTTTGGTTTCCCTGTAACAAAATTGTGGTGTTGTCTATTGTGTTATCTGAATGTGCATTTACTTTATTGTATTCTGGAGTTAATAAAAGAAAATAATTAAATTAGCTGATAACTAATTCACCGCCCCTCTCAATTATCCTTTGGGACTATTCTAACAATATTATCAATAAAAGAAACATTAAATTCATTCCCAAGACTAGGGATCGTGAGGATATTTGCAACTAGCGGCCTATAGCCTTACTCAATATTTCATACAAGATCATCGCTAAGGCTCTGGCTCTCAAGATCCATCACATCCTTCCTTAGATTGTTTAGCCCGAGAAAACTGGATTTATCAAATCAAGATATATTCTTGATAATATTATAGTAGTTTGGGAAGGTATGGAATTAGCTTGTAAGTCTCAACAGAAAACCTTTTTTTCTTAAAATTGATTTTTCTAAAGCTTATGACTGCATTGAATGGACTTTTATTATTGCTATGCTTCTCACTCTGGGTTTTGGCCCTAGATTTTTTCAATTTTTGAAGATGCTTTTTAGGGATGCCTCTTCTTGCATCACCATTAATGGAAGACAATCTTCCACCTTTAGGCTCTTTAGATCTATTCGGCAAGGATGTCATCTTGCTCCTACCTTATATGTTCTAGCAGCCAAAGGCTTTGGCTATTTTTTGGCACATTCAATTTCTCTGGATCGTGTTCATAGGATTTCTTTACCTAATTCTACTCAGTAGTTGGTCAATGGTCATTTTGACGATGATTCCTTTCTCACTCTTGAAGAGGATGAAGAGAATATCAAGGAAGCCTTGTAGTGTTTAGACACTTTTTGTCTGGCCTCTAGTTCCACCATTCAGTGGCATAAAACCTTGTGTTATAGGCAGTCTTCCCTTCCTAATCCACCCTAATTTCTTAGTTTGGTTGGTCCAAGATTCAGCATGGGGAAATTTTTTGTTTCCTTGGCATTCCTTTTTCTTTTCAATCTACTTCTACTGAATTATAGAATGGTGTGTTAGCTAAAATTGAAAAAAATCTTACCTATTGGATTACCAATATGCTCTCGCTTGCTGGGATGTTTCAGATCTACTCCAAGGTCTTGGTTGCTATGCATGTTTACTATTCTTCTTGTTGGGATCCTTCAAAGGCTTCCTACAAGAAGCTCAAAAAATTGTTTAGGGATTTCCTTTGGGCTTCTGGTGCAGATCAGCATGGCTTTCATAGAGCTTCCTAGGAATTTTGTTGTCTCCCTAAGGCCTGTGGTGGGCTTGGATTACTTGATACTTTGAAACAAGGCTTGGCCCTCTATGAAAAATGGGTTCTGCATTATCTCATAGGAAATGAGGCTTGGAAAATTTTGCTTTGTCACTGCATTTCTTCTGGGTATCCCTTGCACAAACCGGCTTGGAAAGGGATTGGTTTTCAAACCCTTCTAGTTATGAAGCACCCAGTTCAAATCCAAGGTACTTTTGTTGTTAAAAGTATTTGGAGAGCCTGGGAATCTATCAAACCTTGGCTTCGCTAGGTTGGCAATGGATTCTGAGATGGGCTCTCTTTCAATCAACAGAACATTTGGTGATCCCCACTTTTTTTCTCAATAAGGGTTTCCTCTGGCCAAAATCCAGGGGATGAGTGCTCTGCATTTTCACAAACGGGGCATTCAAACACCCAAGGATTTGTTTTCTATAGCCACCATGAGTCTCTTCTCTTGGGATGATCTTCAAGTTCAATTTCAGCTCAGTCATCCATATCATCATACTTTGACTTGCTTGTCTCTACTATTCCGCCACATCTCCTGCACAAAATTGGCATTCAGTCAGTTAAACCTTGGTGGAAATATTGGAAATGGTACCTTGATATTCCATTTACCAACTACAGACCCAAACTTGGGTATTCTTGGCTTGTGCCTCATTTTCCTATGATTGATTATCTCAATCATTGTTGGTATCTTTCTTCTTCCTAGAAGACTTGGAGCCGACATTTATGCACTATTTTGGATGCTATCACTGAACCTAAAATTTCTCATTTTTCTTGGTGTCTTCTCTACCAGGATTTACCCTTGGGAGCTTGGCTTCAACATTTAGGTGTGTCTGTTCCTAAATGCCCATTCTGTGGGCATTTGGAAACCATTATGCATATTTTTTGGTTCTATTGTCAGGCTCAAAACTATTGGAGATGGATTCATAGTTTTTTCATGCCATTTTGGACTGAGCCTTTCTCTTGGCATATGGATCTCCTTGGGGACTCACCCAAAATGCCTTCCCAGTATACCCAGATTTGGCATGCTTTGAGGATAGAAATTTTGTTTTCATTATGGAAAGATCGTAATGCTATTATTTTTACTCACAGCTTTCTAGATATCAATGTTTCTCTTTATGCTAAGGAATGCTTATGTAGTAATGTCATGATGCATATCCTAGTAAAAGATGACAAGGTGGCCCTTAAGGTCTCCCACTTACAAGAGTTTCTAAAGCATTGGGGTAATGGCCCATGTACTATAGCACAGGTGCCACTAGATTCTCTCTTTGCTGACCGTATGCCACCTTGGGGCTGACGTCATAGTAGGAGTGCCTCAGTCAGGTGCTCTACAATTCCATGCTCTTGGCATCGCCGCTCTACCTCTCCTCCTGATAGGAGGGCCTTAGCTACTGCCTGGCCTCCTTTGCTTGTCTCTACTGCTACTCGATCATTGGCCACTGTTCCTATGTGGCCTCTTGCCACTTCTAATAAAATCCCTCTCTTGTCTCTCATCATCTCTCCTAGGTAGGAGGAAGGAGAACTAGAGAAAGAAAAAGAAGAAGATGATGGGTGGTCACTTCCTGACCTGACCCCTGGGCCCAATGTTTGGGGAAATCCAGATGATAAAGATCCTCCTCCCTCTTCTACTACTGCTCTCATAGCTTGAGGGCTTTTCTTATATATATATATTTTTTGATGAATAGCTGTATGATTCTGGAATGATGCCGTGTGACTCTTCACAGGGTGATTTTTTATCCCCCAGTCCTTTTTTTGTGAATATTGTACTTTTTTATATATATTAATAGTAAATGCATCTATTCATCAAAAAAACATTGGACCTTAGATCCAATCAGTAACCTAACCCTTTGATCTTGAGTCCACTGGTGTACTTATAGTGGATGAATTTGGGGGTGCTTTTGCACCAGTAAAGATATTTGATGAAGAGCTCCCTTAAGTCCAACTCCTCCAAACTAACTCTAGTTGTCTCCAAACTTGGAGAGTGAGTGAACAACCAAAATGTTCTCCAAAATCCCCTCTAAAAGGATTCACACACACTTTCAAACTCCTTGGAAAAAATATGAGTTACAATTGGTTAGCCTTCCCCAAACCCTTATAGACATTCTAAAAATGGATCTTTAAAAGGTGGATTTTGAAAGTGGAACAAGTATCTTTCTCTCAAATGGAGGGTTGTCTACCCAAGACCATGCTTCCAAAAGTTAATTTTTTTCCATCTTGGCAAACCAACTTTTGGAAGGGCTTCCAAGTCAACTATGAGTTATCTTAGGGTTAAAAATGACCCTTTCCCATAGATATACCAAGTGGGCATGCTAAAAAAGACCCAAACTCAACCCTATGTGTTCATTTAACCCCTCAAAAACCCATCTTAAGTTCACCTATGGGTTCCAATTGATTTGACCATACTCCAAACTCTCTAACCACAAGGTCATCATTAAAATGCAACTAGGTACTAGGTTTAAACAATCCTACTCAAGTGGACATGTCATGCCTACTCACACACACAATATGTCTCAAGTGACACTACAAAATACACGTCACATTTACACATGACATGTTCATTTAATGAATTTTATACAATTAAAATTTACAAATAAAAAATAAAAAAACAAGCATACATATTTACAAAATAAACACATTACGCATGAGGTTTTTCCTATTCACTTAGGTGCAACCTTGGATTCACTATCAAACATAGGTTTGGCCTTAGTTCTCTGATTAATTCCATGGTCATAATCCTGCACATCTCAATTCAAATATCAGTACTCCAAAATAATCACATGTATACAAAATGCATGAAAAGAACATCAATTAAACATATATCATGAAATTAACATCTTTTCATAATCCAATCATAACTATATTATCATGAAAACCAATTGACATATCATCAACAATTCCTCTTGAAAACACATGTACAAATAGGTTTATGAAGGTAATTCACTTGATCACATAGCTTTCAGTTATTTCTGATCTACTCTAAACCATAACTCAATATGAGTAAGATCAATTAATATGAAATCAATGACTAACTACATCATCATAATAATCATCTAAATCAACTAATCAAAATACATGTATTAATGTACTATGACATCACCATGAAAGTCACTAAAATCTACTAACCATATTACATATAGTAATGTATCATAACATTGTCAACATAAGTACTAGGATCAACATAGAATGAAATATATCATGTCAAATGATATCAAACCACCTATCTAATAAAGTCTAATCCATAATGTATTAAAATAGTATATCAAATATGAGGTCCATTATGAAAAATGTTTAATGCTATGACATGCTTAGGGTAGGGCCTCACACAATGCTTCCTCTGATTTTGAATTATTTATGTGCACTACATGGGATACTTCTTGAATTCATCCAAAGCATTTAGTTGGGAGATCCTTTCTTGTTCTATAGTGGTAAGATTAAGGTCGAGGGTAAGTGGTTTCCTTAGTGTTTTATGCTCAAATTCAATTGGCATAACAACTGCTTTACCATAGAATAATTCAAATGGTGTGAAACCTGTTGTGGTTTTCCATGTCATTCTATATGTCTAGATTGCTTCTTTTAGTCTAGTTTCCTAGTCTTTTACATAAAATGCAACTATATTTGTGAGAAGACTCAACTTCTCAATTTGTGAATTTGACCTAGACCTTAGCTTGAGGGTGATAACGTAAAGATTTTTGGTAGCTTATATTGTATTCATTGACCGAAGTTATAATTAATGTAGAGGTGAACTGTGTGCTCTAGTTAGTAACTATTTCCCTTAGGACTCCATACTTGGTAAAGATCTCTTCATAGATGAATTCAGAAACCTTATTGTCTCTTGCATGCTCCATAGGTCTAGCTTCAACCCATTTTGTAACATAGTATGTGCATACTAGAATATATTACTTCCCATTTGAGGATGGCTCAATCGATCCTGTACAAAATCTAGTCCCCATTTGTCAAATAGATTCACCACTACCTAGGGAAATAAAATAATCTCATCATACTTGGTTTGTCTTCCCATTCTCTAGAACCTATCACATTTCTTTGTTTATTTTGCTACATCTTTGTGTAATGTTTGCCAATAATATCCTATATTGAGAATTTTCATGTTTGTTCATTTAGTTTCAAAATGACCACCACATGGTTCATCATGGAAAGCATGTAGGATATCGTATGTATCATCTTCTCTTACACACCTTCTCATTACTTGGTCTAGTCCAGTGTAGAACATCTATTCTTCTATCCATGATAAATTTAAGTTTTTTTCATAAGCATTCTTTGTTCCTTTGGTGAAAAGTGAGGAGTCTTTCCAACAACTAAATAATTGTCCATGTCTACATACCAAGGATTGTGAATGGATATGGAAAAAAAATTCTCATTTGGAAATGTGTCTTCAATGGCTACAACATCATCTATTACTTGCAGACAAGATAAGAAATCAACCACCACATTTTCCTTCTTAGGTTTATCAACAATGGTGATGTCAATTTCTTGCATTAGTAGCAACCATCGTGCTAACCTACCAGTAATAGAAGGTTTTTTCATGAGATATTTGATGGCTACATGATCTATGTGGATGAAAATTGCATACCCTATAATGTAATGCTTGAATTTGTTGAGGGCATATATTGCTGCTACCATTTATTTTTCAGTGATAGTATAGTTGAACTCAACTCCTTGCAAATTCTTGCCAACATAATAAATGGCATGTTCAATTGACCCTTCCTTCTGGCCTAATACTTCCCATACAACATAGTGAGAGGCATCTATATGAATATGGAATGACAATGACTAGTCAGGTCCTCTTAATAAAGGAGCTTGTGTTAGAACTATTTTAAGGCTTGAAAATGCTTTATCACAGTCTTCCATCCATTCAAATATAGATTCCTTCTTTAAAATATTTTATATAATGGTGTTGCAATTTGAATAAAACATTTAATGAATCTCCTATAATAACCAACATTTCCTAATAAACTCTTGACTTCCTTCTATTTTGAAGGAATGGGAAGGTTGGAGATTACCTCAAATTTTTATGGATCTACATGAATTCCAGCTACTGAGATATAATGTCACAACACCACACCCTCCTCCATCATCATGTAGCACTTTTCACTATTGAGAGACAAGTTATGTTTGTGACATTGATACAAGACTTTTTCTAAGTTAGTGTATGCCTCCTCAAAAGTTGAGCCATAGGTTGTGAAGTCATCTATGTAAATCTCCATACAATCATAGGAAATGTAAGAAAAGAGGCTTATGACAACCCTCTAAAATGTTTTTGGAGAATTACAGAGACAAAAAGGTAAGACATAATAGGAAAAATTTCCCTAGGGGAATGTGAATGTTGTCTTATCATGATCCTTTGGAGCAATCGTAATCTGGTTATAGTCACTAAACCCATCCAAAAATGAAAAATATTTCTTATATGCCAAGTTATCTAGGACTTGATCAATAAAGGGAAGAGGAAAGTGATCTTTCTTGGCTACAGCATTGAGTTCTCTATAGTCCACACATACCCTCCTCTATTTTCCCCCTTTGTTAGGTACTATGAGAAGTGGTGACACCCATTAACTATCAGATATTGGATATATAAATCATGCACTCAACAAATTCTATAGTTCACCTTATATAGTCATGTTCCCTGTCCTACATGCAATAAATGCATCTACAGTAGCAAGCCAAGACCTCCCTAGGATAACTAGGTAACCTCCCAATGTAGCCTTGGGTGATAGCATTATGAAATTAACAGTTTATTCCCAGGAATGAAGGGTGACAATTAGGTCTTCTACCACACCATTAGGTTTTACTATGGAACTATCTGCAAGTTTTAGTATTGTAGGAGTGGCTCTTAAGATTGTGATATCAAGATGCAACATTATATCCTTAGTCATAATATTTATATCCACTCCTAAATCAACTAAGGAATTCATAATCTTGACCCCATTAATAAAAATTATAACTACTAGACTCCCTGGGTCCAATTATTTAGGAATGAAGTCCTTCTCAAGCATGAAAATGGATAATTGACCTAGAACATGGACAGTTTTGGGATCCTTCTTCTTTCTCCCTATTTTATTCAAACAAGCCTCCCTTATTTCTTTATTGTAAATAGGTACTTATTTTATAGCCTTCAATAGGGGTATCTTAACACAAATGTGTTTTAGCTTATCAATAAGGTCAAAAGTAGAGTATCCTATAGCTTAGGTACTTCATGATCAAGTAATTAAGGAAATGGGGGAGTCTTTGGTTGAACTTGACCATGAATAATCGGTTCAATAGATTCTTCTTGAACTATCTCTTCCAAGGGTACTTGTATAATAATAGGGTTAGAAAGTGTAGGGAGAGCAGTTCCTGACCTGAGATGAATTTTATTTATGGAATATGCATGTTGTCGATTCAGGTCTAATGAATAGACTTGCTTCTATTGATATTGATTAGGTGTTAACTGAGATGGTAGTTGTGTAGGTTATAGTAGAGTTGTAGTGGCTGCAGGAGGTGGATTTGGTGGCATTAATGATTGTTGTTGAGGTGGTTACAGGAGACCAAAATCTTGATTAGTCCATTGTTTTCCTCCTCTCCACTGAGGTGATTATTTCCAATTACCTTAAGGTGGTTGCCATTGATTTTGGGGTTGTCTCTAATTATCTTGGGGTTGTTTCCATTATGGTGTAGGATTTTGGTTGTTTGGCCATTGAGACTATGGATTATTCAAAGGTTGGGGTTGTTAATTTTTCATAATATAATTAAACTGGGGTTGCTACCACTGATTTCCAAAAGAAGACTTGGTCATTATTACCATGGATCTCCTAGCATACCTTGTTTGGAGCCCATGGTTTCCTTTGAGAAATATAGAAGACTTGGTCATCATTACCATGGATGACATTGAACTCACTAGGTATCTTCTTACCCTCCAAGATAGCTATTACCAAAAATTCCCCATCCTATGTTTTCTGGCCTTTTCTGTGTTTCCCGCCAAAGTAGTCATGCCTCCCTTTTCAAAAAATTAGACCTTATGTCAATCGCGTTAAAGAATTTTGCTTAGGTTTTAAGTTGCATGACTGCGTGATGAGCTGCCAGTCGCGGTCATCGCTCGGTCGCAACCTATCCCTGCATAGGTCCATTTCCCTCCTGACTGAGCGACGAGCTAAGGATTATGTCATCGTGCAATCGTGATTAGTTTAAGTCAGATCGATCTTGCCTTGCGACCGAGCGGGTCAAATTTTTCAATGCCTTGTCGCGCAGTCGCGATGTCTATGTTATGACGGGTTCCTAGCTCGCGAGTGCACGATGAGAAAGAATAGGAGCTCATCGCTCGGTCGCTGAGCAAAGCACATGAAAGAGAAACAGGTTGCGAGTGTGCGACCAGAAAAAGAAGCTGCTCGTCGCTCAGTCGCCGAGCAAAAGGGAGGAAAAGATAGCTACTCTCGAGTGTGCGACGAGTGAAAAAGGGGCTCGGTCGCTCACTCGCTGAGCAATGGACGCAAAGGCAAAACAACCTGCGGGTGTGTGACCGAGTAGAGGGAGAAGATGTCGCTCAGTCACCGAGAAAAAAGATAAGAAGAAAAGAGGCTCGCGACTCTGCGATTAAGAAAGACAAGTGCTCATCGCTCTGTCGCCAGACATTGTAGACAAAGAAGGATATGCTCACGACTGAGCAATTGATGAAGAGATTGAGCTCGTCGCCTGCTCACCCAGAAAGTAAAGTAACGAGAGGGTTACTCGCGAGTACGCGATCACAGAAAAGGTGATGAATAAAGAGCTCGTCGCGCACTCGTGCATAAAATGAAAGACAGAGTAAAGTCTGGGCAACTGTGCGACGTGGGAATAAATGAAAAAGAAAGAGCATTGGCACTCAGTCGCTGAAAGGGAAGAGTTATAAGGATGTAGCTCATGACTGAGCGATTAGCAAGAGAAAAGAGCTCATCGCGCACTCGCGCATGAAATAGAAACAGAGTATGGGAGGCTGCGAGTAAGCGACAAAGCAGAGATGATTTGTTCATTTTGCAAGGATTTCCAGATTTGATAAGAGTATGCTAATTATAGGATTATGCAAGAGGCAGTCGGCTGATCTCTGTTTAGATCAGATCTTCTCGAAAGGAAAAGAATCAGATATTTTGCAAATAATCAGATTTTGGGGGAATCAGAGCATACAGTTGACAGGTCTGCAG
>MU228190.1:2405444-2419358 GCA_018584345.1 Thuja plicata | reverse complement strand
ACTTGATGGTGAGGTCTTACCTATCCCTGTGAATGGCTTTCATCTTAAGCCTTGTTTCTAGGTTATTCTAGAAGGTTTCAATTCTGTAAATAATTGTAAATATCTGTGAATATTGGTGCTTCTTTTCCTACTTTCTGTTTGAATAAGTGCCCGTGCACAGGCAACTCTGGTTGCAATTTTTGACTTGTTTTGCAGAGAGGGTTTCAGAGTTTCTCCATGCCCAATGGATTTTTCAAGGCATCTAGTCTTATGTCTAGCAGGCTGACATCCCGCAGAAGTCGCCAAAATGTTACCAAAAATTCCCCATCCTATGTTTTCTGGCCTTTTCTATGTTTCCCACCAAAGTGGTCATGCCTCCCTTTTCAAAAAATCAAACCTTATGTCAATCGCGTTAAAGAATTTTTCTCAGGTTTTAAGTTGCGCGACGAGCTGCCAGTCGTGGTCATCGCTCGGTCGCAACCTATCCCTGCATAGGTCCATTTCCCTCCTAACTGAGCGACGAGCTAAGGATTATGTCATCACGCAATCGCGATCAGTTTAAGTCAGATCGTTCTTGCCTTGTGACCGAGCGGGTCAAATTTTTCAATGCCTTGTCGCGCAGTCGCGATGTCTATGTTATGATGGGTTCCTAGCTCACGAGTGCGTGAAGAGAAAGAATAGGATCTCATCGCTCAGTCGCTGAGAAAAGCACATGAAAGAGAAATAGGTTGCGAGTGTGCGACCGGAAAAGGAAGCTGCTTGTCTCTCAGTCACCGAGAAAAAGGGAGGAAAAGATAGCTGCTCGCGAGTGTGCGACGAGTGAAAAAGGGGCTCGGTCGCTCACTCACTGAGCAATGGACGCAAAGGCAAAACAACCTGCGGGTGTGCGACCGAGCAGAGGGAGAAGATGTCGCTCAGTCGCCGAGAAAAAAGATAAGAAGAAAAGAGGCTCGCGACTCCGCGATTAAGAAAGAAAAGTGCTCGTCGCTCTGTCGCCAGATATTGTAGACAAAGAAGGATATTCTCACGACTGAGTGATTGATGAAGAGATTGAGCTCGTCGCCTGCTCGCCCAGAAAGTAAAGTAACGAGAGGGTTACTCACGAGTACGCGATCACAGAAAAGGTGATGAATAAAGAGCTCATCGCGCACTCGTGCATAAAATGAAAGACAGAGTAAAGTCTGGGTGACTGTACGACGTGGGAATAAATGAAAAAGAAAGAGCATTGGTGCTCAGTCGGTGAAAGGGAAGCGTTATAAGGATGTAGCTCGCGACTGAGCGATTAGCAAGAGAAAAGACCTTGTCGCGCACTCGCACATGAAACAGAAACAGAGTATGGGAGGCTGCGAGTAAGCGACAAAGCAGAGATGATTTGTTCATTTTGCAGGGATTTCCAGATTTGATCAGAGTATGCTAATTACAGGATTATGCAAGAGGCAGTCGGCTGATCTCTATTTAGATCAGATCTTCTCGAAAGGAAAAGAATCAGATATTTTGCAAATAATCAGATTTTGGGGGAATCAGAGCATACAGTTGACAGGTCTGCAGAGAAATTATTGAATTTCAAAGACTTTTGTGACTCTTCTAGAGGGATATGACCGCTTCTGCAGATGAACATTTATGTTGATATTTTGAAAGGGATGGCTTCCAGGGGTAAGCGGTGGCTAGAAAAAAGGGGATTTTATTAGGAAGTTATTGCTAAAAGGATGCAGTTGGCTTCAAAGTTGTATAAGTATGAGTCGAAGACTCATCTTAAAAGTGTTGGAAGAATGTGAAAGGCATGCTTTGTTGGCAACTTTCTGATACTTGTAGTATTTTTGCTCCTGTGTCTATTCTTTTCATCCATCTACTTCTCTTTTGGTTCTATGACAGCTTGCTGTTATTGTAATTACCTTGTGCCTCATTTGGTATAATTCATGTTTATCCTCTTTTACAATTAATAACTGAGTAGATGTTTTACCCCTTATTGATCAAGCTGATTCTGGTTCATTGTGTGTTGTGTCTATTTCTCTTGGATTACTGTATTGTGAAGTTTTCTCTTCCCTTGTAGTAATATTAGTCTCTGACCTTCACATGTTTGCTAAGAATCATGTGGTAGAAGTTGTGTTAGTTGAGTTAAATGGATGTGTAGTGCAGTTTCAAGGCAGAAGAAAGTAGGCCCTATCTTGGTGTATCACCTTTCCCTTTTCAAGTAATTTGGTTTTCTGCATCTCCTTCTCCCTTTTCCTTGCAAGAGATAGTTTTAGGTGCATCCTGATAGTAGAGGAAGTCGGCCTTCTCCGGAGATTCAACCTCATAGTTCAAGTCCCACAGCTTGGAGGTTGATTCCATGTTTCACTAGGTTGCTGTTAGAGAAGCTTTTAGCAAGGGTGCAAACCTAAGTGACAACAATAGCCACTATTTTTCATCTACAATCCTTTTTCTTCTTTTTTCTATAGTAGGGATAGAATTCAATCAACATAGCTTCAACCTCATCATGTTTCTTCTTTCCTTGCATGGTGTCCAGCTATATTTTCATGTTGTTGTTGGAATAATTTATAAAGGTGTGTACTGAGAGGGTAGGGGTGAATCAATACCCTTAAAAAATTTCAAACAAATCTCTGTAATCGAATCTTCTATTATAACCGACTGAATAGATAAAATTCACCAAACATGTAATGTCACTACTAAAATGTAAATGCATGTAATACAAACAATAAAAATACATGAAATTTAAGTACACATGACACTAGTATTTTGGTATCGCAGGAAACCCCTATTAGAAGGTAAAAACTATGGTGGGGATGAGACCCATAAAACTTTACTAGTGCAGTAAATAAAGTAGGTTGTTAAAGCTTACAAAGATTGATCACTTCTAGTGACCCTACCCTATTAGGAGTAACAATAAGATCAATTAGATCTACCTCATGTGATGATTTAGAAACACCAAGTATGTGTGCACTCGGTTAAGATATTTATACAAAGGTGGTTAAGTCTACCCTGTTAGGAGATTTTGGGATTGTTACAATTGTCAGAGAGTAATAAAGATGCGTGATCTAAAAAAATTACAATCTCTATATTGTGGATATAGATCCTTTAAGTACATATAAATCTATCACCTTATTATGAAAGATAATACCTTTTGTATTGCTTGGTAGCCTTACCTCTGTTCTAAAAATTAAATACTTGCAATTTAGTCCTTGTCCTAAAACCCTTGTCTGATCTTTGATGTCCGTAGATTGGCAGTTACTTGTCCATTACTTGATCAACATACAATTCAAAATGACATCATAAAATTACATATATAAAAATCCTTGACCTAATTAGGGTTTTACAATATCTTACAAAACCTAAGATTAATAGTGTACAGAATTTACCTTCATCATCTAAACATAGGAGATATAAACAATTAATGTTGTGAATCTGTAATTAATGTTCTCCTCAATCTGTGTAAACTGTTATCCAAGTCAGCAAAAATTTGTTACCTAGATTGATGTGCCATTACAAAATTTTAAGTGACCACTGGTTAACTTAGTAAATATTGTCTCTCGATGTTTGGTGTTCTCTGTGTATCTTGGTGTATACTGTGTGCTCAGTGTACACTGCTTCTCGGTAAAGTTTATCTTCTCGGTGATCATTGCACTCGGTTAACTCTACACATGATCAGTGCACTCGGTTAGCTCTACACTTGGTGATCATATTGACTAGTCTATCTATGAATCTATTACCAACTAGGTATTTGAATTCTTGAATACTAATGAAAAACTTCAAATCTCATTTGGAGTAACATTCTCCCCCTTTGGTATTAGTATCAAAAACTTGTATATGTAGATGCAGTATACACACAACTTATACACATTAACTATACATAGTGACTCGTCATAGTGACTCCCAATTTGTACATGCCCAGTATATACATATGTTTCCCCCTTATTATACATGTACATATATTTTTCCCCCTTTTTTTAAATTAATGACAAAAAGAATGAACTTAGAGCTTGTTAAAAATGTTAGGATGGGCCTTCTGGAGATTTTCCATTAACTTCTCCCATCCCTCCTTTAGATGCTTAAGGGTCAAAATATCTTGATTCAATTGAGCATGTATATCATATATTCTTTCTGTAACTGATAGCTCTGGGGTGGACATCAAGTTCTTTTCCAATGTCACATGCTTCTGCATCATAACTAAATGCAGTATTAACATACCCTATAGCTTGGTTACCTATTCTCTTATCTTGTCCTCTTCCTTTTTTAGATCAAGTCTCAACCGCTGTGTTTGTAGAACCTTGGTGTAATGAATTTGTAATGCATGTTTCTTAGTTGAAAGACTATTACCACTATCTTTTAGATATTAATATAATTGCTTCATCTTTTCACTAAGCTCGGTAGTGAAGTGATCTAAAGTGCATAACTTTTATAGAATTGTAAGTACCTGATTTATAACATGTTCTAGCCGTGTTACAAATTCTAAAAAATTTAACTTGTTTACTACCATTTCTTGGATGGTCTTCTCAGTAACCTTGCACTGAATCTTCTTTTCTACTCCCTCTTCTAAATTTTTCTCGGCATCAATGTCTAGACCATTTATTACCTTAGTGAGAAGTGCAAGTTAATCAATGATGGGGGATGATTCATTGATGATTATGTTAGGAACAAATTGCTGTAGAATCTCCTTTGCAGCCTCTAGCACCTATGCATTTTTATGTTCTTACCTAAGCTTATCTCGTGTTTCTTTTTGGGTGCATAACTCACCATATTTCCTAGGTGATTCAGGATCAAGTGTCTTTAGATCACAGTTAGGGATGTCTATGCTTTCATCTAATGTTATTGCATTCCTTTCTCCCTTTCTTCTTTTCTTCTTCTTCCCTTGTACACTTGATGAAGGGGATAATGTTAGTGACAGTTGAGCCTTTTTATTGGTTTCTTTCTTTGATGGATCGATTGGTGTGATTCCTTGTGAAGGTGCCTCGATAGCTAACCTAGTGGCAGTAGTAGAAGTGTCTACCATCTTTTATGTTGTACCTTCACATTTTTCTATAGAATCAGTTGTATCTGTAGGTCCATCATGTTGTGTTGTTTCTCCATTGTGCTCGGTCTCTTTACCTTGTGTATCACCCTTGTCTTCAGTTGTGTCTGTGACCTACTCATCTGTCTATTTTTGTGCTTCACTTTCAATGTCAATAGCTTGTACTAGAATGGGAAGATTACCTGGTACCAATGCTTAGGCAACCTCTATTGTATTTATTTCATCTAAGGTCTCAGTGGCTCTGATTATCATTTCATCCTCTTTAGCCTTGTCATCAGGATCACCTTCATTTATATATTCTATTGTGATCTCTGCATTATCTAGATAAGTCAACAATTCAGGAATACCATCCAATACATTATCAATAGTTTCTTCATCAATATTTATTAGTTTTGTTCTTGGTCAATGTCCCTCAATTTTGACTATAGATGCAATGTCTTTTGCTTCCTTAGTTTCCTCAGTTGGATTCAGTAGATTGTTCCAAATCCTGGTACTCTCTTCATCGACTTCCTTCAAATTCCCTTGAAGTATATTCAATTTCCATGCTTTCTAGGGGTCTTTATTTGCATATTGTTGCATGATATCATCAATTTTTTCTACTGTGCAATCAGCCTTAAGTCGAGTGAGATTCTCCTCTATCATCTATTTCTCAATGTTAAGTGCATAAGTCCATCTGGCTGATATTTTATCATACAATTCTTATGGAATGTAACTAGAAAATTCAACATGGACTTGTTTGAAATTGGTCATCATACCTTTGATATCTTCTTCAAGTTTATCCTTATTCTTGGTAGTTAGATCTACATAAGCATGTACCTTAGGATGTCCTAACCTTCTGGTTGTTTTGATTGCTTCTACAATTTCATCAATAGTTTTTGGTGCTTTGTTCTGCACAACCTTACATTAATTAGTATTTTCATCAGAATCATCCTTATCATCTGTATTCCTTACATATTTCGTTCTCTATCTTAGTGCAGTAGTCTTCATTTTCCTTTTCTGATAAGTGAATTTCGGTGATGGCCTTGTAATCTTTGTAACTCTTTTCTTCAAAGGTGGTGAACCCGTTGTTACCGATTGTGATCTTGTCTTTGGTGGAGACTCGGTCTTTATGACTTTTCCATTTTTGGCCTTAGGTGCCTCTACTTGTGCTTCTTCAGATTTAGTGGAATCAACATCTTGTTCTTATTCTTCATCTTTACCGACTAAAGTCTTCTCCTCGGTATCATCAAGTGACTTATCCAGATCTTCATCAGTGATAGAAAATTTTTGTTTCAAAGTCTTAACAATCATGTTATTCTTCCTACACATATTTTCAACTTGTAATCCAATTGATATTATGGTTTTAGCTTCCTTATATGTGCCAAATCTCATGGAATATTTGTCAACTGGTTCGTTGAGTAACTTTTCTATAGCTTCAAAAGATAAATCAATGTCTAGTTCATAGTCCATCAGAGGTAGCCATGCTCTCCTCAGTTGTACTGCCTTGATAAGAGTAGTGTCAATGTCAACTACAAAATATATGTGATCCTTGTATTTCTCTACAAACTACATTGGTATTCTTGTTCTCTTTTCCATCCTTGCTTTGAAATTTGTAAAGTAGTCATTCATAACAGGTTCAAAGTTTGTCCCTAGACTTGTAATGAAGTCACTGATTTGCAGTGCAATCGATCGGTTTGTCTTCCATTTCACATTACCGATGGAGGGAAAAAATTTATGTAGATAGAAGAATATACAAAGTAGTAGAGAACCAAACTTACAAGTGTTAGATCATGTTGATCGGATTGTTCTCATATTCTCTTCAATTTGTCTCTGTAACAGCTCGGCTAGGTAAAGCTGTAAACCCTTCTTTACAATCTTGTATGTAATATCAACAGGTCCACATGCAACACTATTACGTATGCTTGACTACAAGATCTTGTATGCAATAACATATGCACTGAACCTAAGTTCAGGATCACCGATGGAGTTGATTCGTAAACCTCTACCATCCCACTTGGTTCCTATTAGCTTCTCGATCTCAGTTTTGGGCATGTACCTTAGGGATATTTATTTATCCAATGTAGGATACCTGGTTACTCCATGTATCATGTATTTCCTTATCTTCTTTCGTTCATCCAGCCAAAACTTTCCATCATGAACTCAACTCAATACAATGCGGATCCATTAAGTTTTGAATACCTTTAGCAAATTTAGGGCTTTGGTTAACCCTTTCACTTCTAGATATTTATGATCATCTTTCAGTCTACCATCTATGCAAAGTGACTAGTATGTCTATATAAGTTCAAAATCCCATATCTCACTGAACTTGTAGTGAATGTAAGCTCGCACATCATGAACTAGTAAAACCCTAGGTGGTATTGCAAAGAACGCACCTTTGTCATCGGGTTGAGCTCAAGCTAAGGATGTATCTTGTAATTCGGTTCTGTGCATGTAGAATTCTTAACAAGAATTACCTTTTTCTATTTATCCATCTTTTCCCTCATGGTTCGTGATGAGGATGCCATTTATTTTGATTTAGGGCTTCCATGAAAGAGCTCAAAGTAACTTGGGAAGTGAAAATGCAGACAATTTCTAACCTTTAACTGCTCAAAATATAGTTAGAATCACTTTAAAATCCTTTGAAGTGCTCTACTATGTATTCTCTCTCAATTTCTCCACTCTGCTCCATGATCGTTGTGTGAACAAATGAGTTCACCTCGATCGAATTTATACCAAATAAAGTTAGTTAGCTCAATAAATTCTCGTTACCAACCACTGGGTAGACAAACATAATTCTTGGTTAATACTAATGATACTTCAACTTCGTGAGTATACCAAATGCTCGGTTGTCTCACACATATTCACCATATGGCATTACCGACTTAACTAGATTAAAGTAATCAAAATATAATACCATAGTGCATCTTAATTCATGCTAATTTGGCATTTTTACAATGAATATAGGAACTGATGTAAGATATAGCTTTGCAAAACATAGTTCCATATCTGCTTGTATTGCTTAGGTGGAGGTGGTGGAATCACCTAATCCATCGAATGAGGTTGCACTGACTGTTGTGCTTGGTCCAACATTATCATTTGATGCTCTCCTCCACATTTGATTTCTAATTCTCATGATTTCTTTAATTGTATTTCCATTTCCATAAGTATTTATTCTATCTTCGCAATCTCTTCTTAAGTGACCGACCTTGTGACAGTGTGAACAAGCCATGCCAAAGTTTGACCAATTCCTAGACTTAGTTCTTTATTGCCTCATATATTTTGTTTCTATATGTCCATATTTACCACATGTTGTGCAACTAGCCCAAGTGTTGTAATCCCAAGCATAGGCATTACCTTGTCTTCTTGGTTGATTTACCTTTTCTTCTTGTCCTTTAGGTTTCAAGATTTTCTTCATATTAGTCCTACATTCTTGTGATGTGTGACCATACATGTTACAAGTTCAACAATATTTATCCATGTAGGGTTTCTTCTGTGGTTTGTTCATCTTAACTATATATTCATGTGCTTGATTTCCATGTTTATTATAGTTATAGTAATTTCCATTAAATTTAAGCGAGTTTCTATAAATACCTTTTTCTTTTCTCCTACAAATATTTAATGTGTGGCTTGGTTTTCCACAGTGATGGAAAGAGGGTTTCTTAGGCTTTGGATTTGAGTATGTCATGCCCAAAAGTTGGGAAAAAACACACAAACAAAATTTTTTAATAACACACTAAAGAGGTTAACTAAGCTACCTCAAAGGTAACACATACATGCAAAATGGTGCAAAGGAAAAACAATAACCAAAAAGGTTAAAAAGGGAGGGATAGCTTTCAGAGCTATCCTACAGGAGTCCCTAAGCTACAGGCTTCAATCTACACGCAAATCAAGATAGTTGACCCAAAGTCAACCAGATTTGACTAAAAGTCAACTTTACTCTAAAATGTATGAAAGATGGTTACTAGGGTCTGCTAAGCCTTAAATAAGACTCATGCACACAAATTGAGATAGTTGACCAAAAATTCAACCATCTTCAAAAGGTGTGAAATAGGAATCCTATGATCTAGAGGTACAGGGAACACCTGGCACAAAATTTGGGTCGATCGAACAAGGTTTGACCATGGTTGACTGAAAGTGAATTGTCCACAAAAATGGCCAATGAAAAATGAATACATCTCTAAAAGCGTCCATCGACACGATAAGGGATGGTCTTAACCCACATATCGATAAAATATGTTAATAAGGTTATAAACATAATAATAATAGTTATAAATTTAAATAACATTTAAGAATTACATTGAAAATCTATTTAGTGTATCTCCCATTTAAAAAATAAATTAAAAAATCTAACATTCTAATATCAAATTCATTACTGTTCAACAACTACAAACAAAAATTAACCTTTAAGACTAAATGGATAATTAGCCATATTGATAAATCTAAACTTAGCACTATTTAATAATGTTCAACATAAGCATAAATAAAAATAAATGAATTGTTAAACGAATACTATCTTAAATTTAACTTCTTTAAATATAATCTAAATTAAAATAATTTAATCTAACTAAAATAAAAATATTTGCCTAAATAAAATAAATCCTATATACCATAACATCAAATCTTATATTACAATTACATCAAATATTTTATTAAAATCTAATTCAAAATAAATCTAATCTTTAATTAATAAAATCTACTAAATAAATAAAATATGTACTAAAGAAAAAATCAAATCTACATTATAAAACAATAACACAAAAAAAGAAATTTAAATCTTATTTTTATTTTAGAAAGGAACTTTAAACAAAATATAATTTATTAACCTACCCCAAGCCCTAAATCCTTAAGGGTCTTGGCAAGGAGGAGGCAACAGATTAACAGAGGGTGGAGGAGCGAAAATGGAGGGAGGTGGGGATCCGGCGGGTGGCGGCACCGTCCCCACTCTATGAGCACAGTGGGCATCCCACGCGCAGCCTGGCCCCCATGGTGGTGGCTGGCATGACTTGGGGAAGGTCGGCCCTCCCCCGTCCCAGTCTTCCAAAGAATGGGCCATGGGGTAGGGTTTTGGCCCTTCCCTCACTGAAACCCAAAACAAAATAAGGAACTTACATAGAAAAGAAATCCGCGCCCCAAAAAAATACGTAAACGCTCTGTTTAAAAAAATGCTAATTTTTATTGTTAAAAATTATATATATTTGACTTAAAATTTAAAAATACACTCAGCCTAGAAGCCAAAAAAATTTGACTTAATACTGACTAGTGTAATTAAAACTCTTAGTCAAAAAAACAGGCATAAGGGCCTTTTTAAAAAAAAAATTATTTCTTAAAGAGGATCCATAATTTATCCTCTAACCCTTGGTGGAAATAAATTTTGAATCTGAACATTTTTTATTTTTTTATTTTTTGAAATTTTACAAAATTTACTGTGTCAAAAATATATTGTACTCTCAAGAACATTAAAGTTTAATTTATTTAAATTCAAACTCCCATCTAATTTAATATGAGAAATTACTTGTTTAACAACCCACCATAACATTAGGTTCCAAGAAGATTAAATTTGTGTAATAAGAAAATTATTGTCCTTACTTAATTTTAAATCAAGATCTTTACTCTTAAAGAAATCTAAGTATAAAACATTTGAGTAAATATATACTACTCTTATTTCATAAGAACAACATAATGGTAGAATCAATAAAGGTATATAACAACAAGGTTACTCCAAAACTTCTCTTTTAAATGAAATATTGCATTCATAAAAGATTTCATGTTGCTAAATTTTTTATTCATACAAAAAGATTCCATCACCATTTTCTCCCCTAAAAGCATAAAAACATGATTACAATGCTTTGGAGACTTTGTTCCACATTAAGAACACAATGGTAGTTTCAAAGAAAAACATAGGTTACAATGATAGTTCTCCCTTTCAATTTCAAAACTTAGAATGAAGATGTCTTCCAAATTTCTAGGCCCAGTTAAAGACCTATATCAGAGAGGTTGGCCATGGAGGTTCACCTCCCAACCTAGGCCTTTGCAAGGCCACCACCGAGCTAGGGGATCCAGTGATGAACGGGATACAAACAAGCATACACAACTTTACATAAAACATTTACCGAAACTCACAAACAAGGAAGCTTCCCAAAATAGGGTTGAACATTAGGAAGGTCTCCAAGAGGCCTTCCTGAAAATGGGGGTAGTGGTAGACCTCACAGTAGGATAAATCCAAGTATCAAAAATAAAAAATAAAGCCACACATGGACTTGAAATTACCATCTACACAAGATACAGTCACAAAATAACCTCCTTATGCCCCCAGGTGCCCTTAGGCCCTACTTGGCATCATGATTATCATGAAACCCCTTGTCTTTCCCTCCACACATGGGAGACTCTACACTAAACTATAATCATTTCCTACTACCCCCTTCAAGGTTACTTTTCCCTCCCAAGGGTGAGTGTGCCTTGAAGATACCCATTCAGCAACATAAAATAAACACTACAAAATAAAGCACCAAACTTTCAACTTTAAAAAAAAATATATAAAATATACATAGGACTCCATTAATGGAGTTTCAAGCTCAAGAACACACATAAACATAAATAAATTTACTTCTAAAAGATCCAACCTTATTCCAAAGCTAAGGTGGGTTGAAATTTGGTAAGGAGGTATCCTTCCTATCCTTCTTCTCCAAAAGCTCCTTCAATTCTGAATTTGTCTCTAAGGGTAGAGAGTGGGTGAACACTCAACTCTTCCTAAAACTTTCTCTAAATAGGTAAACCTTCAAGACTAACCAAAGGGTGAGGTGACCCTAACCATCCCTTTCTTCCCACTTTCCCTAATTTTCCTTGAGTGAAGTTCAATGCAACTTGGGAAGAAGAGAGGTTAACCGAAGTTACACTCCTGTTAAAATTCTCTCAAGTTTTAAAATGAGACTTTAGGGGAGCAATAAATGAGTTTAGAGGCTCATTAATGACTTACAATGACCCCTAACCCCTAGGGTACCAATTTGGGTAGCTAAAACTGGCCTCGGTTACCTTCTAGGAGCCCAAAAGACCCTCCTAAACTACCCCTGAAGTTTACCCACATATTTCTAAGTCAAGTTGACCATCTAGAAACTTCTAACCTTGGGGTAAGCTTGGGTACTATTCATAAGTAACCTTAGTCAACCCTACACCTAACCATGGTTCTCTTTACTAGCCATGTCAACATTAAATTGTAACAATTGCCAAAATTGGCACAATGAATTAAATCAAATGACATGGCTTATTCACATTAACATTAACTAGTTTAAATACACACATGAAAACCACATTTACGAATAAAACACATATACAATGAGGTCCATGTTTCTTTATATAAACAGGACCTTGGAATGCACAGAATTTCACATATGTTCCAATATTGGGTCCCCAATTTAGTTCCATGGTCAACTATCCCTACACACTCATTGCACACATCAGTAGGTCCAAAACAACATGCTATGAAAGCATAATATGACATCAATAATTCATTGCACATAAATATATCTGAATTCAAACTTAAATCAATATCTCATCGATTTCCTAAACTAAATTTTATCATATTACATCCATACTTTCATCTCATATATGACATCATCATAACTTGAAACTACATCAAAATATAAAGTATCTTGAGTGTACCCTGATTACATAACCAAGTACTAAATATATAACATAGGATTCAACAGATCTTCAAATACATAAAAGTCTCCAATAGTCAAATTATAACTAAGCATAAAATTACTGAAAGTGTGAAGGATAAAATAGTAAAACTATGACAGTCTAATGTAGGTCTCACAGAGTATACATTTCTCTATTCAGCTTAATTTGATGATTCTCCTTGCTTGGTATACCCTAATCTAGTATTTTTGTTCAGTCTTCTTTGATTGTTCAGAAATTCATCCATTCTCTTAGTACTTTCTTTAGATTTCTAAATCACTTCATTATGTTTTTGTAGAATCTTCAATTCATTTCTCAAATTTTCATTTTCTTCTTTCAATACACCAATGTCTTCTAGTTTTCTATCAAGCTCAATATTCACTTGGTTTTTCTCATGACTCATAGCAACCACTTGATTGAGGATCTCAAAGTAATGTTCAATAAGTCTCATTATCTCAGATTATTTTTTCTTGTAACTTTTTATTCATTTGTCTTCTATCATCAACAACCATGTTTCTATCTTGTTCATATTTCTTTGCATCATTCAAGACCTCAACCACTCTAACCATTTGTGTATCTTGAATGATTTGTAGTGCTTTCACTTGTTCAGTAAGTTGTTGATTTCTCTCAGATAGCTTTGATATGATTCCTTCAAATGCATCAAATATGCTACCAGATTCAGATCCAGATGTGTCAAATTGGTCATGAATATCTTCTTCCTGATAATCACTCTCATGACAGTGAAGTTTTCAGATCCAGATGTGTCAAATGGGTCATGAATATTTTTCTAACATGGTATCAGAGCTAGTTTAATCCTTGTTTTGAGTGTGCATGCAGGAATAGTTGAAAGACATCTCCGTTGAGGAGAAGAAATCATATTTTTGTTGATCTAACTCTTATTTGCAGGGATGAATCATTAGTGGACTGTCTATATCCATGTGATTGACACAATGTTGATGCAGGTTTTCATTAGTTGACCTTGTCTATGGTCATTTGTGTATTATTATATTTCTTTCATGAGAACATTGATTAATTCTTTCATACCTAAATTTTTCATTTTGAACCTTTGAGAATTTATTCTATCTTGATATCATGTTAGCTCCAGTGCATTTTGGTGAAAAAATTACATTTATCTTTATCTCTAACTCAATTTTCTCTATGTGAATTTCCTTAAAATTATACTTTGATTTCAAAAGATATACTAACTTGAATATGAGATTGAATTCTACTTGTGGATAGTTGCCTTTCTTTCTTGCTCTATGTTTCAGGTGATCCAT
>MU228190.1:2392895-2405077 GCA_018584345.1 Thuja plicata | reverse complement strand
CATGTATTTTGTCCTCTAGTGGGAGGACAACTCTTTTTATGTAATTCCTTTAATAAGGAAATTAGATATTCCTCCTTAAGAGGATTCCTACACATGGCACACACTTAATGTGAATGTGGAACTCATATGATATGGGAGTTACATGTAAACTCCTTCACTCATCTCTACTTAAGAGATGCTTCTCTCTCACTTCTTAAGGTTGGTTCTCACAAGTTGGTTCTCATGAAGTAGTTCTTCTCTCTTCTTCTCTCTTTTTCATTCTCATTGTCACAATGTTGTAATGAGCTTCTTTCTCCATCTCTCTCTTCTTCTTTGGCTTCTTGCCTCATTCATTTTATAAGCACAAGGGGTTTTTCTTAGTTTTTCCCTTTTCAAAAACATTGTTTTGGTGTTGTTCTTGAGCTTCTTGGTGATTGTTCTTGGATCATCTTTTCATTTATGGTAAACATTTTCATTTTTTCACTCTCTCTTGGATTATTTCCTAAATCTAGTTTACTTTATTTATATTTTCTAACAGAATTTTCATGTCCTTTCTCTTAATCAACATCTCCTTGAGTTTCTCCTTGGCTTTTTTGTATTGTTCGACATAGATCTGCAACTGTAACTTCTAATTTTCAATAGTTTTATCAAGCATATACCTTTCCATTGTAACATCTTTTCTCTTCAATGATTAAAATTTTTGAACAAGAGAACTAGCTTTGATACCAATTGTTGAAATAATAGAAAGGTGTGTATTGAGAGGGGAGGGGTGAATCAGCACACTTAAAAACTTTCAAACAAATATTTGTAATCAAATCTTCTATAATAATCGACTGAGCAGATAAATTTCACCAAACATGTAATGTCACTGCTGAAATGTAAATGCATCTAATCCAAACAATAAATATACATGAAATTTAAGTACACATGACACTAGTATTTTGGTATCGCAAAAAACCCTGTTAGAAGGTAAAAATTGTGGTGGGGATGAGACCTACAAAACTTCACTACTGCAGTAAATAAAGTAGCCTATTAAAGCTTACAAAGATTGATCACTTTTGGTGACCTAACCCTATTAAGAGTAACAATAAGATTGACTAGATCTACCTCATGTGAGGATTTAGAAAAAAAAATTATGTGTGCACTCGGTTAAGAGATTTATACAAAGACGGTTAAGTCTACTCTATTAGGAGATTTTGGGATTGTCATAATTGTCAGAGCGTAACAAAGATGTGTGATCTAAAAAAATTACAATCTCTATATTGTGGATACAGATCCTTTAAGTACATATAAATCTATCACCTTATTGTGAATGATAATACCTTCTGTACTGCTTGATAGCCTTTCCTCTGTTGTGGAAACTGAATACTTGCAATGTAGTCCTTGTCCTAAAACCCTTGTCTGATATTTGAGGTCTGTAGTATGGCGGCTACTTGATCATTACTTGATCAACATACAATTTAAAATGACATCATAACATTACATACATAAAACTCCTTGACCTAATTAGGGTTTTATAATATCTTACAAAACCTAAGATCAACGATGTACAAAATTTACCTTGATCATCTAAACACATGAGATATAAACAATTAATGTTGTGAATCTGTAATTAATGTTCTCCTCGATCTGTGTAAACCATTATCCTAGTCAACAAATTTTTTTTACCTAGATAGATGTGCCATTACAAAATTTTATGTAGCTATTGGTTAACTTGGTAAATATTGTCTCTCAGTGCTCGGTGTTCTCTGTTTATGGTAGTGTATTATGTGTGCTTGGTGTACACTACTACTCAATAAAGTATGTCTTCTTAGTGATCATTGTACTTGGTTAAATCTGCACATGATCAGTGCACTCATTTAACTCTGCACTCGGTGATCATATCGACTATTCTGTCTGTGACTCTGTTACCAAATGGGTATTTTGAATGCTTGAATACTAATGATAACCTTCAAAGCTCATTTGGAGTAACATTTTTAAATAATGTCTTGCTTGAAACCAGACAATAGGTGATTTATCTTTATCATGGAAACTCCAGTACCACTAGATTTCCCTGTGGAAGTACCCACATCCCTTCTTTACAACAACTCTAGAATAGTTGAGGCAGATCTTCTTTATATCATTCCAAGATGATTGAGTTATGTCTCCTCCTACCATTAGGTAGAAATCTTTTGTGCATTTCTCATTCACTCCTTTAAGAAAGAGCATCTTTTGTGACTCCTCATGGAGTGCATATTGGGTGTTCTTTAGTAGGATAAAGAGAAACCGAGATATGTAGTCCTCCAAACTCTCATCCTCCTTATGTGATATTTTGAATATGTCATCTCCTCTCATATCATTCCCTTTACAATATTATTTATACTTTGACAAGAATACTACCTTCATATCACCCCAATCATGAACAATATCACTTTCTAGGCCCATGAACAATCTTAGTGTTGACTCCTAAAGAGTTGCAAGAAATATTTTAATTATATGAGCATCAGTAGTGTAGTCATAACTTCTATAGAGGATATCAAACTCAAAGAGAAAGGTATTAGGGTCCTTTTTTACTAAGACATAAAACTTAGAAAGGACTGAAGAGGGGATATTCTTGAGGTTATTATTATCATTATGGTCAGTAATAAGAAATGGAAAATTAGGAGGAGATTCCATTCTTACTACACCTCTTAGTGGACCTTGAGGTTGATAGAGTACCAAAGCCAACTAGTTATCAGGTCCTTCCAGCTGATTGAAAGGAATTTTAGGACAATGGGTATGAAAATTGAACAAGATTTCAGCAAAAGGGTTCAAGTCAAGAGGTTCCTGAAAGATGTTAAGGTCAAATGGATCTTATTCTAATGAAGATGAGGATGTAGATAGGTTTTGATGCAAGGAGGGTTAATAATCAAGGCCTAGGGTACTCCCAAGTACCAAACTAGCTTGAAAATACACAACACAGAAGGAACAACACAAGAAAGGAGAGAAGAAACAACAAATGTCTTTTCATTAATTGATCAAACTCATTACATGCCAGGATGTAAGGCCTTCCTAGTTTCAGCCATATACATTTAAATGAATTATAGAGAGATCTTCATACATGTGAGGTCATAGAAATGTCTTTCAAATGACTCAACAGTTAATCTTCTCTCAAAACTATTATCCTCCAAAAATTGTTGCCTAAACTAAGAACGAAGAAACAAATATATACAAGACTCCACCAAAGAGGTCGGTGCTCAAATACCTAAGAGAGACCCATATTTAAGTCCACATTGATCCTAATGAGAGACCCCATATTAATTATGTCATGGAAATTAAATCTAGAAGTCAGCCAAATCAGGGATAAACAACTCAAGAAGATGATACCCGAGCAACAGGAACAACTCAGTAAGAACATCACTGAGAAAAAACAAACATTTGGTAAGAATATAATCGATCAATAGAGAAACCAACTCGGTGAAATCATAACCGAGTAACAGAAACACATACACCAAGACACATTGGTAAAGCAAGACAAATTGAATACCTGAGCAACAAGATAACTGAGCACTTCACCAAGAAGTATCCAAACAAGCTAAAGAATGAAAGTAAACATATTTGTGGTTGAGCACGATTGCAAAGGAACCAACATGCTCCTACATCAGACACCTGGGGTTAAAATAAATGATTCCTCAAATCATGTATCAGGTCCAACCTAAAATGAATCTAACTTAGATTGAGAAATCTAAGATGAGTCCTCAATCAGTCTATTCTTCCATTTTACTAGATACTCCATGTATTCCTTTCCTCTTGTACTTTTTCTAACTCTCTGTTTCAAAATCTGTTCAACTTCCTCTATTTGTTTCTTTGGATAATCACTTGGTACTACCACTTCTTCATCAGGTTTATGGTATTCATACAAGTATGAAATATTGAATATAGGTGATATATCCATGTCATCAGGTAATTCAACTTCATAAGAATTTCCACTGTCAAATCTTCTCAGTATTCTGCAAGGACCAAATTTCTTCATCTTCAGTTTTCGATATGTCCCAATAGGAAATCTTCATTTCTTCAAATGAACCATTACAACATCACCAACTTCAAAAATCTTATGTCTTCTTGATCTATCTGCATTATCTTTGTATTTCTGATTACTTTTCTCCACCTTCTGTTTTACATCCTTATGCAATGCCTTCATGAATTCAACAATTTTTTTTGCTTTGGTACTTCTTTTCTCTTCTCCAATAATATCTCTCAAGTCTGATATACCTCTCAGTTGTGTGCCATGAACAATATCAAAAGGTCTCTTTCCAGTATTTCTATTCATTGAACTATTGTATGCAAACTCTGCTTGTGCTAACATCACATCCTATTTACCTAGTGTGTCTCCAACTAGGCATCTTAACAAGTTACCCAAACTTTGGTTTACAACCTCTATTTGTCCATCAGTCTATGGATGAAATGTAGAACTATACTTCAACTCAATATCAAACTTCTTCCAAAGTGTTTTCCAAAAATAGCTAACAAATTTACTGTCTCGGTTAGAGATGACACTCCTCGGTAATCCATGCAACCTGACAATTTCCTTAAAGAAAAGATCTTCTATATGTACTGCATCTGATTTTTTCCTACATGGTATGAAATGTGTCATCTTATAAAATCTATCCACAATAACAAATATAGAATCATTACCTCTTGGTTTCCTCGATAAGCCAAGAACAAAATCCCTGTTGATATCACTCCAAGGTTTCTCAGGAACAACAATCGGTGTCTACAATCCAGTATTCTAACTCACTCCTTTTGCAACTTGACAAACTCAAAAAAATTTCACAAATTTTTGAATATCCTTATACAACTGAGACCAAAAATACCTTTCCTTCAACAAACTCAATATCTTATCAATACCAACATGTCTAGCCAAACCACTACTATATTTTTCGTTTATCAAATTAGTTCTCATTGATCCTCTCGGTAATAAAAAATGAAGACCTTTGAACAACATATCTTCCTGAATGAAATAATATTCATACTTACATGATTGATTTGAATTAGGTGCTATGCACACTCTCCACTACTCAGAAAAATCATGATCACTTTCATATAAATTCTTCATATAATCAAAACCAAGAACTTCAATTCTCATTTCAGTCAAAAAATATCTTCTTCTACTCAATGCATCAATAAATCTATTAGAAACTCCACTCTTATTATCACAAATGTGAAACTCTGAAAATAATCTATCCATTTCATGTAATGCCCTGCTAGGGAACCCAGGAGAACTAACCTAGAAATGCAACTAACTTAACAAGATATTTTTTTAAAATGTTTATAAACAATAATGTTAACACCATGGAAGAAACACATGAGATAACATGACATACACATTAGTACAACTCAAAAAAGGTTACAAATCTCAAGGGTTCTTTGACGTAGAATTACGTAAGAAAACTATTCTATGAAAACAACTATAAAGAACTGATATAAGGATACATTGACTGAATCCAATAATATACATATCATATAAAAAGACTACATATACAACTGAATCAACATCCATTGCACATGTCATAGGGTATGCAATAATACATAACATTACAATACATCCTCTGCAAGGATGTTAACCAATATACACATACGGTACAAATATACAACTCATGAAACTATACAAGTCTCCAAAGAAGAAGAATAAGAAGAAGAAGAACTACAAGAAGGATCATCCATGAATGAAGATGAACATCAAATCTCAACGGTAATAATAATAACTACCACCTGACCATGTGGAACAAAAGGTCCACTCCCACTGTGCTGAGGAGATAATAACAGGCCCACTCACACGGGTATACAACAAGAAGGTAAACATAAAAGGTATACAACCATCATAAAGAAAATCATAGGAAGATCCTAGAAGCTCTCTAAATAACAATGAGATCTACAAAATACCAGAGGTAACTAACACATGTAGGATAACCTAAGCTGTATATAGGAAGGTTTCATCATGTATGTCTAACACTTGAGTCTCATCCTAGAAATCTCTCAATATATCTTGTCACTCAAGTGACCATACATGGTATCAATGACTTCTCAAATAGACAAAGTCACTAACTATGTCAAATACACACCCCTCAAGGCGACAAGCATCATCTAATCCTCTATCTTAACCTATAATAGTGCTCAAGCATGGGTGAGGCATTATATCTTATTAGATTATACTAAGGTATCCTAATAAGTTATTATGTTATCACTTGTTAAAAATTACTTACAATAAATTATCCTAGCAGCCACTTGTGAGCTCCGACCCTTATTGCAAGCCACCTCCTACTATACAACTAGGTAACCTACCCTAGGTTCACTAAAGAACATCATAAAGGTTTATCATAAACCTCATCACTGATTCTCGCTCATATAGGGATACACCCTTAGAGAATCATAAATAATATCAAAGATGAGAACATAACTCTCAGAACTGATTCTTTCCCATACAAGAACTATTATTTCTCAATTAACCAAAACTACTTAGAATACTCTCACAAGATCATATAAGACTAGTTAAACAACCAGGTTGGGTAAAAAGATCAAGACTCAAAATCGATATCAACATGAACCTGCTCTGAAGTATACAAGAATCCATAGAAACATAAACCCCAAAACCTTTGGTTTTACATCCTAATAGCTATCTAATCCCAATAGACAACCGACATATAGTAGTATCATAAAAGGGAAAGAAATACACAATCTTTTCAATTAGTCACTCAGAAGACACATCATTTCATAATGAGTATGATTCGAGAAAGGTAATAAAATTTAGTGATAGCATAGTGATAAACAAATTTATAATCACATTATGCAAATTCATTTATCCAATAAAATTACTAATAACACTATAATTCAATTTTCCAAATAAAATGCACAGTAATACTCCTATAGATCAATTTATAACATCTAAGACATATAAATTAATCTATTTAATAATTACTAAAAACCCAATATAATTACAAGTAAATTTTTTTTTTAAATAGAATTTCTAAAAATAGAATACCCACTGCATGAGAATTCAAAATAAAAGTTTTTTTTATTATTTTTATTATTTTTTTATTTTTTTAAAAATAGAATTTCTAAAAAATAGAATTTCTAAAAGTAGAATTTTTATAAATAGAATTTCTAAAGAAATAGAATTTCTAAAAATAGAATTTCTAAAGAAACATAATTTCTAAAAATAGAATTTCATTGCATGCAAATTGACACAACAAGAAAAACATTCTAAATTTAATATTTAATTTCTTTTTCAAGAAAAGTTTTCTCTAACCATGCAAATTGACATAAGCAAGAAAAGCATTCTAAATTTAATAATATTTTTCAAATGAAATCTTTGCATGCCAATTGATGCAAACAAGAAAAGAATTCTAAATCTAATATTAATTCATTTTCAAGAAGGGTTTCTTTCTCAAGCATGCAATTTGACAAAAACAAGAAAACTTTCTACATTTAATATTTAATTTATTTTTTAAGAAGAGTTTTCTTTCTTTTAAGCATGCAAATTAACTCATTTGACTTATTTTCATACAGATCTGATCTTAGTTTTGGCAAGAACATGGCAAAGGGAATTTTTCTGTATTCAAGGTACAATATTAACATATCTGAGGGTTTAAACCCTTTCTTAGACAATAATCATCAATTTTTCCTGAAAAGGACTTTTCCCCAAATTGAAACCCTAAAGGCAATTTTGAACAAATTCATTTTCTCATGAAAACCTAATGCCCATATTGCATCTAACAACCAAAAATGAAATCTTTATGCCCAGATGCGCCGATCTGACATGCAAACTTGAAGGAAAGCATAAAATTGAACCAATAACATATTACTTCAATTTTAATCCATAAACCATACAATAATCAAACAAGGAAGATCACACAAAGGATCCTAGCTTTTCGAATGCATGGAAGATGGGGATTTGAAAGCTAGAATTGACATGAACAAGATCCTACCTCAATAACTGATGAGAGGAACAAAATCCATAATTCTAAGCAAAGAATAATTCTAAAAATGCTCTAAGATGCTCTCAAGTTTTCACAAATCCTTCATCGCCTGATTTTTCTTTCTCCCCTGATTGAACATCCTCCAAAAACAACTTTCAATCCAAGGATATAGAAAACCAAGCAATTAGGTTTTTAAAAAGTGAAAACCCTAAAGGGAATATAAATTATCTAATTAATAATTAAAATAAAATATTTATTTTCAATTTTCACTTAAAGCATTCATAACTCAACTTTAGAATACAAGACCAAAGTGTTAAATTAAAAATGCATGTGAGAATATATTTCAATTAAATAAATTAATTAATCATGCAACTTAAAGTAATATTCAATAAATCAATATTACATAATTAATTACAATTAATTGAATTTAATATTTATTAAATCTCAATTATTTAAATCAAAACTTAATAATTAAATCAATTAATTAAATATAGGCATATATTTCATATATCAATGTTTTAACCTTGTTATAGGTGCAATACTTAACATTAATATTTACAACAAATATTCATTAAATAAATGAAGCCAAAAGAATCAATTATCCATTTAAAACCCATCTCAATAGATAAACTATTGAAATAGACAAACAACTGAAATAGAAACCCAACACACACAAATAGGCTCATGAATCCACGTCACTTGACAAGCTCAAACACTAGGGTAGCCAGTCATATTCTTGTCCATCTCTAGGAAAAAATAAGGGTTTAGGGTATGGATTTGGACCTCAATATTATCTCCCATCTCTTACCATTGAGATATTGCAATAGGGCACGCTCATTCCCGCCAATTCAGGGAAGACATAGCCTAGTACCTGCAAACCTATCATCACAAAGACTAACATATGCATACACAGTATAACAAATAATGGTTGAGACTATTTTATTGTGTGGATCTCACCGAGGAAAGTAACTACGACTCTGTCTCATACCATACCAAACACAACAAATAGTAATGTGAAACATTATAATGATCCATGTGCATATAGACATAAGGTCTATATTGTTAGAAAACCATAATCAAAATGACATTATACCCTATACATAACCAACATGAAATAATCATACATCATATGAAAATAGATGATAGAATAAAAATAACAATAGATCAATAAAATTATAAAATTCAATACATGAATATCCTCAAACTCAATTGAAATAGCTAACACATACATACTATGGTCTAAAAGAGTTCAGAAACTGACACAGACAAGAAGACTAAGGGGTAGGTATCACATCCTCCTCCCCTAAAACTAGGCTTACTCTTGGAAGTCGATAACTAATCAAGTAAAAAATTAAAAGGATTTGCACCATAGTGCTACACCCCCTATTTATAAGGATCAAACAAGAAGGTACACCCAAATCATAATCACCAAAATAATATATCAATCACAACATTCACTCATATTTATTCAAGAAGAACTAATATAAGTTAACTAACTTTTAAGATATGCATAACGAATCATAAGGAGTAATATAACTCAAATTCAAGCATAAAACAAACATCTACTTAATCATTTATTCATCATCTAACATTTCTTAATTAATTCTATATCTTTAATGCTTTCAAAAATCATGACATACATACATAATAAAGCTTAATATAGAAGACACATATCCATGTTTATATCAAATGGGAATTTGAATAGTTCATGCAACCTTACCTAATGCAACACTAACACAAACATATAAATTACATAATGCATTTTGTTCCCACATACAATTATAGTGCAATCTCTACAATTTCCTTCCTTATACATACTATGAGGGGTCCATAATGAATATGATAGAAACAATACTTATCATGAAACATGGTCAACAATACCAAACATTTAGAATAGCCACAATACAATTCAAAAGAAAACCCAAGTGGGAGAAATTCCAAAGTTCAACATTAAATAAAAAAGGGGTACATACCATTCCAACAATAAATCAAATGTGACTAATGCCACAAACTAGACAATGAAAAGAGATTTGGGTGACTAATCTAGTTATAAGAAAATTCAAAAGAAATTAATGTTGACCTGTGTACATCACAAAAAGATATCAATCAACCAAAATAAATCATTAATAAAAGAACATTTCACATAACAAGGTGACTAGTGGTAGTCACACTCTAGGGAGTAGTCACTTCATGAAATCCAAGATCTTTCATGCTAGATGCATTAGATTATGCACACAATAACTCAAGAAGGACAAGTTATTATATTTCTAACATCATCTCTATGCAACTTCATACAGTTAGGAATTCTACTATGTTACTAACATTAATATTTAATAAATCCTTTGCAAAGTTCTATAAATAGGTTAAAAGTAACAAGATATCTACTAAGGATGCAATACATAATTTTATTTGGGGACTTAGGTCCTTTACCCAATCAATCAATAATAATGAGGTACAACTCTAAATCTGTTAATGCACTCCTATTGAATGATATACATCTAAATTATGCACAATGTATTGAACAAAAAAAAATTTACTTTCAAATTTCATAATCAATCATATTCCATCAGAGCTGATTGCAACACTCACACAATATAGTTCATAAATCAAATAAATTCAATTCAATACAACATGCGAGTCCAATCATACACGATCACTAATATCACACTCAAGAGACTAAGAAATAGGTTACTCAAGAACCGCAAATCATTCAAGGGAAAGAAATCACACAACTAGGAGTTCTTCAACCTAGAACTCAATCACCACAGCATATCACATACAACATACATCAACTATCATGCTATAACAGGTGAGGCAGTCAAATGACCATCACCAAGTATTCATACATACCAACCACACAAGACTGAAAGAAGCAAGTTATGTGCTCACTATCAAAACACTCCTATAGATGATTACAAACTTCATGAGAATCAATAAGACTAGAGACCCTATATTTTCAATTACATATCCTAGCACAATTCGAGCCTCAGTAGGTATCCATCTATAATAACCAAACTAAACATCACTTACAAATCAAGCAGGATGAACCACACACAAGAATAAGAGATCATGAACAATGACTCTAAAGACACAAGGAGACGAGTGCTAACATGCACTACTAACCATCTAATGGGCACACAAATTTCCCAGAGCTCCTAGTGTAGAAACATGTTCTCTAATACCAAGTGTAATGCCCTGCTAGGGAACCCAGGAGAACTAACCTAAACATGCAACCAAGTTAACATAATAAAAAATAATTTAAATGTTTATAAATAATAATGTTAACAACGTGGAAGCAACACATGAGATAACATGACATACACATAAGTAAAACTCAACAAAGGTTACAAATCTTGAGGGTTCCTTGACGTAGAATTACTTAAGAAAACTAATTTATGAAAACAACTATAAAAATTTGATATAAGAATACATCAACTAAATCCAATAATATAAATATCATATAAAAAGACCACATATACAACTGAATCAACATCCATTGCACATGTTGCAGTGTATGCAATAATATATAGCAATACAATACATCCTCTACAAGGATGTTAACCAATATACACATATGGTACAAATATACAACTCATAAAACTGTAAAAGTATCCAAAAGAATAAGAAGATAGAAGAAGAAGAAGAATAACAACAAAAAGGATCATCCAAGCATGAAGATGAATGCCAAATCTCAATAGTAATAAGAATCACTACCACCCGACCACGTGGAACCAAAGGTCCACTCCCACCATGCTGGGGAGATAAGAACAGGCCCACTCACACGGGTATACAACAAGAAGGAAAACATCAAAGGTATACAACCATCATAAATAAAAGCATAGGAAGATCCTAGTGTTGGAAACAATTGTTTAATTGTGTGTTGTCCTTGATGTTACACAAATGTCATATCAGTCATCAGACAGAGTCTACCGAGTTCAGAATGTCATATCAGTCATTAGACAGTTTACCAAGACTATCGAGTTCAGACGGTAAGAGAAGCAAGTTACAGAGTCTACCGAGCACTCCAGAATAATATATTGAGAAGTCAGTTAATACCGGGCTCACTCGGTCAACCAAGGAAATCCAGTGCTTACCGAGTTCAGTCGGTCATCAAAGTAAAAGTGATAGGAAGTCAGTCTTCACCGAGTTCGCAGTGCTTACCAAGTTCAGTCGGTTACCGAAGGATTTTAGCAGAATTGACAGTGTTCACCGAGCATCAGTGAAATGTTTATGCAGCCGACCAAAGTAATATTTATCAATTGAATATTT
>MU228190.1:2374068-2386613 GCA_018584345.1 Thuja plicata | reverse complement strand
ATCACTGTGAATGTTTACACAACAATATAAGGTTAATTCACCGAGTAACAGTAATATATATATTAAAGACATCTAAGGGACTTGTGGATTTATTTTTGTGGTAACTGATTCACCCCTCCCCTCTCAGTTACTCCATCCTTATTTCCAACACCTAGAAGCTCTCTAAATCACAATAAGGAGATCTACAAAATATCATACGTAACCGACACATGTACAATAACCTAAGCTATATATATGAAGGTGTCATCATATACGTCTAACCCTTGAGTCTTGTCTTAGAAATCTCTCAATAGATCCCGACACTCAAGTGACCATACACGGTATCAATGACTTCTCAAACAGACAAAGTCACTAACTATGCCAGATACACACCACTCAAGGCAAAAAATATCATCTCATCCTCCATCTTAGCCTATAATAGCACTCAAGCATGGGTAAGGCATTATATCTTATTAGATTATACTAAGGCATCCTAATAAGTTATTATGTTATCACTTGTTAAAAAATACTTACAATAAATGATCCTAGCAGCCACTTGTGAGTTCTGAAACTTATTGCAAGCCACCTCCTACTATACAACTAGGTAACCTACCCTAGGTTCAGAAAAGAACATCACAAAGATTTATCATAAACCTCATCATTGATTCTCGCTCATATAGGGATACACCCTCAGAGAATCATAAACAATATCAAAGATGAGAACATAACTCTCAGAACTGGTTCTTGCCCATACAAGAACTATTGGTTCTCAATTAACCAAAAATACTTAGAATACTCTCACAAGATCACATAAGACTAGTTAAACAACCAGGTTGGGTAAAAAGATCAAGACTTAAAATTGATATCAACATGAATGTGCTCTAAAGCACACAAGACTCCATAGAAACAAAAACCTCAAAACCTCTGGTTTTACATCATGATAGCCATCTAATCCCAATAGACAACCGACACATAGCAGTATCGTAAAAGGGAAAGAAACACACAATCTTTTCAACCAAACACTCAGAAGACACATCATTGCATAATGAGTACGATTTCAGAAAGGAAATAAAATTCACTGATAACATAGTGATAAACAAATTTATAATCATATTATGCAAATTCATTTATCCAATAAAATTACTAATAACACTATAATTCAATTTTTCAAATAAAACGCATAGTAATACTCCTATAGATCAATTTATAAAATCTAACACATATAAATTAATCTATTTAATGATTACTAAAAACCAAATATAATTACAAGTAAATTAAAAAATAAAAAATAGAATACCCATTGCATGAGAATTCAAAATAAAAGTTTTTTTTATTAATTTTATTATTTTATTATTTTTTTAAAAATAGAATTTCTAAAAAATAGAATTTCTAAAAGTAGAATTTTTATAAATAGAATTTCTAAAGAAACATAATTTTTAAAAATAGAATTTCTAAAAAAATAGAATTTCTAAAAAATAGAATTTTATTGCATGCAAATTGACACAAACAAGAAAAATATTGTAAATTTAATATTTAATTTTTTTCGAGAAGAGTTTTCTCTAACCATCCAAATTGACATAAACAAGAAAAACATTCTAAATTTAATAATATTTTTCAAATGAAATCTTTGCATGCAAATTGAAGCAAACAAGAAAAGAATTCTAAATCTAATATTAATTTATTTTCAAGAAGGGTTTCTTTATCAAGCATGCAATTTGACATAAATAAGAAACCATTCTAAATTTAATATTTAATTTATTTTTCAAGAAGAGTTTTCTTTCTTTTAAGTATGCAAATTAACTCATTTAACTTGTTTTCATGCAGATTTGATCCCAGTTTTGGCAAGAACATGGCAATGGGGATTTTTCTACATTCAAGGTATGACATTAACATATCTGAGGGTTTAAACCCTTTTCTTGGAAAATAATTATCAATTTTTCCTCAAAAGGACTTTTCCCCAAATTGAAACCCTAAAGGCATTTTTCAACAAATTCATTTCCACATGAAAACCCTAATGCCCATTTTGCATCTAACAACCAAAAATGAAATCTTTATGCCCAGAAGCACTGATCTGACATGCAAACTTGAAGGAAAGCACAAAATTGAGCCAAGAACATATTTCTTCAATTTTAATACATAAACCACACAGTAATCAAACAAGAAAGATCACTCAAAGGATCCTAGCTTTTTGGATGAATGGAAGACGGGGATTCAAAATCTAGAATTGACATGAACAAGATCCTATCTTAATAACTGACGAGAGGAACAAAATCCCCAATTCCAAGCAAAGAAGAATTTCAAAAATGCTCCAAAATTCTCTCAAGCTTTCAAAAATCCTTCATCACCTGATTTTTCTTTCTCCCCTGATTGAACAACCTCAAAAAATGGTTTTCAATCCAAGGATATATACTTAATAATTAAATAAATTAATTAAATATATGCATTTAATTAATATTTAATTATTAAATAGCTATATATTTCATATATCAATGTTTTAACCTTGTTGTAGGTGCAATAATTAACATTAATATTTACCACAAATGTTCATTAAATAAATCAAGCCAAAAGCATCATTAATCTATTAAAAACCCATCTAAACAGATAAACCACTGAAACAGAAACCTAACACACACAAACAGGATCACGAATCTACGTCACTTGACGAGCTCAAACACTAGGGTAGTCAGTCATATTCTTGTCCATCTCTAGGAAAAAATAAGAGTTTAGGGTATGGATTTGGACCTGAATATTATCTCCCATCTCTTACCATTGAGATATTGTGACAGGGCACGCTCACTCCTACCAATTTAGGGAAGAAGTAGCCCGGTACCTGCAAACCTATCATCACAAAGATGAACATATGAATACATAGTATAACAAACAATGGTTGAGACTAGTTTATCATGTGGATCTTGCTGAGGCAAGTAACTACAACTCTGTCTCATACCATACCAAACACAACAAACAGTAATGCAAAACATCACAAAAATCCATGTGCATATAGACATAGGGTCATTATTGTTAGAAAACCATAATCAAAATGACATTATAACATATACATAACCAACATGAAATAATCATACATCATATGCAAATAGATGATATAATACAGCTAGCAATAGATCAATAACATTATGAAATACAATACATTAATATCCTTAAACTCAATTGAAATAGCTAACACATACATACTATGGTGTAAAAGAGTTTGGAAATTGACATAGACAAGAAGACTAAGGGGTAGGTATTACATTTCATATGTCCCTGATTCAACTTATTTTGACTACCCAAATATTATAAAGCCTTATGATCAATGTACAACACAAATTCATTTGGCATCAAATAATGTCTCCATTTCTTCATAGCTTGAACAATAACATAGAATTTTTGATCGTAGACAAAATATATCCTTTTAGAATCATTCAATTTTTCACTAAATAAAGCAATAGTTTTACCTTCTTGAGTCAACACAACTCCAATTGCACTTCCAATTACATCACATTCAACTTGAAATACCTTATTGAAATCAAGTAAGGCTAGCACATGTAATTTAGTAACCTTCAGTTTCAAAGTCTCAAAACTCTTATCAGCTCCATGTGTCCATTTGAATTCTCTTTTGTCTCCTCTCATTGTCTCAGTAATAGCATTACAAATAGAAATGAAATTTCTAATAAAATTCCTATAAAAAATTGCCAATCCATGTAATGATCTTACCTCATTGACATTCTTAGGTGTAGGCCAACTAAGTATAGCTTTAATCTTCTCAAGATCCATCTTTAGACCATTAGCTAAAATCACAAAACCCAAATACACAAGTTCTTTCATGAAGGAACACTTCTTCAGATTTATCAGCAACTTTTCCTCTTTTAATCTCTGCAACACTTGTCTTATATGCATCAAATTCTTTTCTCTAGTCTTACTAAATATCAGAATATCATCCAAGTATACAATCACACATTTATTCAATAATTTCTTCAAAAATTCATTCATTAACCTGATAAATGTACTACGTGCATTATTTAAACCAAAAGGCATAACCAACCACTCATACAAACCTTTCTCTTTCTTGAAAGTAGTCTTCCATTCATCACATTCTCTAATTCTGATCTGATGATATCCACTCTTCAAATCAATTTTGGTAAAATATTTCGCTCCACTCAAACAATCCATTATATTATCCATTCTCGGTATAGGAAACCTATACTTAACTGTGATCTTATTAATTACTCTTGAATCAATACATATTTTCCATTCTCCATTCTTCTTAGGTGCCAACACAGCTGGTACTACACATGGACTCAAACTTTCTCTGATCAAACCCTTGTTCAACAATTCATGAACTTGTTGGTTAAGCTCTTCATTCTCGGTTGGTGTTAACTGATGTGGTGCCTTGTTTGGTAAACTAGATCTAGGAATTAGATCCATACAATGACTGATATCTCTCATTGGTAAAAAACCATTAGGAACATTATCTAAAATGATCTCCTTGTACTTAGTAAGTAACTTCTCAAATTTTGCAGGAACTTCATCTTCTGTATTCTTACTCAGTTTGTTAGGAATCAAAGCATAACATATATCATTCCTTTTCAAATCCTTAACAAACTATCTACCTTCCATTAAACAAAATTTCATAGATGTACATATCTCACCAACAGATTCTTCAACCAGAGGTAACAAGATTTTTTTATTACCATCAACCCAAATAGAATATCTATTCAATCTTGCATCATTTATAGCATGTCTATCATACTACCAAGGTCTACCCAGCAAAATATGACAATAGTCCATAGGCATAATATCACACAACACCTTTTCATAATACTTTCCAATGATAAGATTCACAAAAAATTGTTCACTCACCATTAATGTATGCTTATCCTTTATCCATGAAATCTGATGATGCTTCAGATGCTTCATTATTTCCAACTGCAATTTTGTGACCATTTCCATAGATGCTAGATTCTCTAAGCTTCCACTATCAACAATTACCTTCCAAACTTTGTCTGCAACTCTACATATGGTCTTGAACAAAATTTTCCTAGAAGTACCTTGCATATCTTTCTCACTCCATAGTATCCTTCTGATCATGAGATTTCCTTTCCTTTTAGGTTCATTCGGTGACTCCTCTTGCACCAATGCATTTCTGCTGCTACCAATTTCCTTGCTTGCATGTGTACATTCAAAAGACCTATGTCCTTCTTCACCATAGTTGTAACAAGTTCCTTGGAAACCTCTTCTGCTATAACCACCTCATGAGTAATTTCCTCTTCCTTGATATGAACTTCTACCTTTCCATTCATTCTTTCCTTTGTCTTGAGATGTGTCTGAAATTGACTTGTCATGTTCAGATCTACTATTTTCACCATGAGATCTATGTGAGGCCTCACCCTGAACCCCATCATAGTTTTCTAGTTTTCTGCTTATCATAGATTTAGCATATGATACTTTGCTTTTGATGCACTATAGACATTATGGACTTTATGCTTTATATCGTGGATTTGATTATTTTGGATGTATGGACACATGATGCTTTATGATGCACCTTATGGACTATATTATGTTTTCTTTTATGAACCTTTATTCAGAGACTATTGATTTGGAAAATCATTATGATTATGTTATGGTTATTGATGAGATTTGGATTTATTTGATTTATATGTTGAATTTTCAATTTATTGCAATGTGAACTTTACCTTATGATAAATGCTTAAAATAAGAATTATGTAATCTTGTGATCTTTATTAATAACTTAGTATATTGATGATGTCCTTATATTTAGAATATTGATTATCTCTTTGTGATGCATATTTATTTTCTCGGACTACTGATATTTGAATTGAGTGTGCAGGTAAGAAACCATGGTATTTTATCCGAGGAACCAAACAAAGGGAATTGTGAACTCAGTTTGAGCTAAGGTTGTGTCTAATAAAAGACAAGACCTTGTTGTTTCATAATTTTATTCATAAATGTATTTGGATGATTGTGGTAGTGTAATCTTTTAATGTATTTCTAAATTCTTGTGAGTTTTACCTAAATGGATACGACATGGCCTAGTGATGTGTAAATTTTGTGTGTTTCATTTGACACTTGTGTTTTGTACTTAAGGCCATGAAATGTCAACTTGGGAATGGTTGTCCACCTACCTAGATCAGTACATTGGTGAATCCCCATATGCATACCCTGGGTTGGGAGATGGGAGTGTGGTCACCTCATTGAAATTTCGAAATTACTCTTAGAGTGGACTTTTAGAGGGGTTGTGAAGTGTCCAGGGGTGTTTTGGGGTCAATTTTAGGTAGCCCACTTGTTATACCAATAGTTAAGGGCCTTTTAAAACCTAGGATAGCCCCTATTTGACCATGTGACCCTTCCAAAAATTTGATTTCTCAAGTTGGACGAAAATCAACTCTTGTGAGGCTTGGCTTGGATAGAACACCATTCCATATTTGTGTTAGGACATGATCCACCTTTTTGAAGCTTCCTTCTTAAGTTCCATTTTTGGTAAGGTGTAAGAGTTTAGGGAAGAGGGACCAACTAGAGAACTTTTCTCCTCCCCATGAGCTTTCTAGAGGGATTTTTAGTGGGAACTCTCCAAGTTGGAGAGTTTGAACACCCACTCCCTAATTTTAGGGACATTGCTAGAGTTGAAAATATTGGAAGGAAGGATTTGGCTAAAGGGGAGCTCTTCTTCAACTTTTCTCCTTAAGCTTGGACTTTAGGTTGGTGGAATTTTATGCACTCTCTCTCTCACTCTTGTAAACTTATGTGCTTTTGGTATGTGTTGTTATTGTGTCTTATGGGCTTGTTGAGAGCCATGAATCTTTTTTTTTTTGTTTTGTTTGATGTTGTTGCAATTTTTTCCTTTGCTTTATTTTGTATGTGTTTGTTAATGGGAGTATCAAGATTCACTCACGCTTGGGAGGGAAGAGTAGTTTTGGGGGTGGAGGTGTTATGAAAGCCCTTGGTATAGATTCTCTCCTCAAGGAGGAGAGGGAAAAAGCATGGAGTAGGGGCTCCATGAAGCCTCCCTCATTGTGTTTCATTGGGGGTCATAAGGGTTTGACATTATTTTGTTGCTATTGTGAAAGTGAGAATGTTTTGGACAGCCATGTGAAGGCTGAGATTTTTATGTTATGGGATGGCCTTCTCCCTTGGGTACTTGGTCCACTTCACCACAAGAAGGATCCTTGAATGATCCCTTGTAATAGCCTTGGAATGGGATTTTTTATGTAAATGTTGCATGTTCTTTGTTGGTTGATGGTGTTTGCATATTTTCCCACCTTGTTTGGTTCCCCAAGCTCGGGGGTGGCCTCATAAGAGGCCTAGATTGGGTGGAGAGCTGGCCCATGGTTTCTTTTTACCCTTGTTTTTGCTCTTGTATGTAGATTTGAAGATTGAAGATACTTAACAAGTTGAAAGAGCTTAGGAGGAAAGAAAATATAGTTAAAAGTTTTCTCATCATCATGTTAACTCTATGTAAAGACTATGAAGCTTATAATAGCCATGCAACCATGAAAAATGAGTGTATTGTAATGAGCCTTAAAGGCTGAAAGTTGATTAACTTGTTAGTAAGAAGAGGCCATTTTTGTAAAATTATTTGATAGTCTTCAAGAAATATAGTATATTTGAAAATCATTAGTTTGAAACTATTTTAACTTCCTATTATAAAAGAAATCAGAAGTTGCATATTGTTTATTTGAATAAATTTTCATGCTTTTGTTTTAGGCTCCTTACTTATTGGACAAAAAGATCCATTAATATTGTTTATGCTTAAATTTGGTACTGCATTTCTTCAAAAGATGAATTTAATTACTCTAGATTAGGAAATCTGAAAGCTTTTGTTTTTTTTTTTTTTAAAAAAAAAGATATTTCTATCAATAATATATATATGTACCTTTTAAAACCATTCCCATAATTCTCAACTTAGTAAAATTAAAAGAAATGAGTTTATGTAGGGATGCTTTTTTTAAAAAATCTTAATCTATTATGTTAATTTCTGCAATTATTAACTACAGCTGTAATGTTTCAAATGATTGGATGGAGAAAGGAATGTGTAACTTTATAAAAAGAACTTACAATACTAGATCTGCCAATACATTTTATGTTCATCTTATGTTCTCTTAAAAACAAAATTCTAATAAAATAAATAAATAAATAAGTTCATATATATTGGTTCTGCAATGAATATATATAATTATTATACCCTTATAATGAAACTGCCATATGTATTTATTCAGACTTACAAATATATATATATATATATATATATATATATATATATATATATATATATATATAAAATAAAATAAAATAAAAATAAAAGAAAATTTTCAAAGATTAAATACCATGTTATTATACGCAGACAACACGTTTTTAATAATAAAAAAAAAATAATTTTTAAAAAAATGAAGTTTTGGGGGGGGTGGCAAAGCCACCCCACCCCGCAGGCTACTTACGATAGTGGGGTAGCGCATGGTAGGCGCGGCCACCACCGCTGCCACCACAGTCGGCGGCAATGCCACCACTATGGTGGGCGGTAGGGGCGGCGCCACCCACGGGCTGGCCCTGCCATAACCCCCGCCCTTTGCAAACTGCGCGCGGCCGTTTCAAACGGCAAAACATTTTACGCTGCCGCCGTGGAATGTAAACCACCGCCACTGTATTTTTTTTGCCATCCGCCTCTCGCTCATTAAAATATATATATTTTAATGTATATATATATACATACTGTTGTGTATGTATGTATATATATATTAAAATATATATGTATTTAATATACTCTCTGTAAATCCTCTGTGTCTTCCAATGATATCCATACCTGTGAACATGAAAGAAGTTAAAAAAAAAAAAAAATTCTAGGGTTTGGGGGAAAGTCTCGTTGAAGAGAAAATAAGCAATGTAAAATGTTTTTTTTGTCACTTCATATCTTACCCTAACCCTAAATTTGAATTAGGGTTAAAGGTTTTTTTTTGAGTTGGAAAAGAGGGGGAAACTTTTTCCTCCCTCTAAAATATTACTATATTAATTTCTTTTGTCTTTTGTATGGGAAGACCCATTTCTTTTTTTTTTTGTTGGTTAATAGAAATATTAGTTAAGTTATTATTTAAATAAGTTAATTCTTTTAGTGGTTGGAGAGGTAAGTTTGGTAAGTAAAATTATTGACGAATATTAAGTTTGAGATAGGGAGATATAAGATATTAGATTATTGTTCTTTCTAGTATTGATAAATTAACGTATAAACAAATTTATGGGACGTATTGCGTTACACTTACCTACTTAACTTCTTGAAAGATTTAGAAAATTAAATTATTATGGACCTTCGAACGATTTATGTTTTCGACAGTTAATCGCGATTTTAATCTTTTAATCGTTTACCTAATCTTTAAAACGTTCAAGTTAGAAGAATATTTTCAAAATTTACATTCGACTTGTTATAATAATACGACAATTAGATAATGTAATATTGATACTTTTTAGGTGGAAAATCTAATTATAGTTTTAAATAAAACATAGGGACTCTTAATGTTATTTTTATGTGGTCAATATATGTGGCCAGTATACTGACTATTATAAAAATAATATTATGGAAGTGCCTTAACTTAGAGGTTTAGTTTAACACAAAATTCTTAAGCTTTCAAGAAACCCAAATTTTTTGAAGAACCTGGAGACAGTGATTAGGGAGCCTCTCTCTTTCTCCACATCATCAAACTCTATTAACGAATAATCAGGACGACATGTAAACTCAAATAATCCACACTTTGTGTACCTTTAACTTTAGTAGCGATTAGGGTTAAGGGATGTTGACACTCAGTCATGATTTCCCTTAGACCCCCTTGACAATAACATTACTAATTAATTTCATTTTTATTTTTTTAAAAGTTGTTACGTTTTTTGGCACGAATTTTTGGGCATGACACTTGGTATCAGAGCCACGTTTCAAAACACTAGAACCTTAAACCCACTATGTTTCTAAAACTTAAAAAATATTTATTTTAACATTTTCAAAAATAAGATCAAACATAGTAGAAAAATTTACGCAACAACTTTCACCATATTCTTCAAACTTATACCACTTTCCTATGTGTGTAGGATGCCACCAGTAACATGGCAAGCTCATGCCTGTGGGCGAAACCATAGATGTGCCCCTTCGGCATGAGTTCAGTTAGAGAATAATGTAGGGGGTAATGATGAGGAGCAGAGGCCTCCTCCCGAACAACCCGCCAATCCCAACCAGGAAATATTGAATGCCCTACAGAATCTGGTCGGGATTATCTTAGACAGGATACCATAAGAAAATCAGCACGCAGGACTCGGGGGTGCAGTGCATGAGCGCAGTAGGAGTCCCCCACCTAGGATTGTGGAGGACCAAGCTGACCATGAGGATGAGTCAGTACATATGCCACCTCCAGAGGCAGTTGTTCCAACATTTGAGAGAGTACCCCATGACACAAGGGACCACATCAGGGAACTTATTCACCTTAACCTGCCACCATTTCCAGGAGCTACAGGTGGGAGTGAGGTTGAGGCTTTCCTTTTGAGCCTCGAGAGATGTTTTGGTTTGCACCCTTATGGGAGAAATATGAGGGAATGCTTTGCTATCCACTTGTTGAGAGGATCAGCAGCTATTTGGTGGAGGACAGAGGAGTTAAAGGGTAATCTGTCTATGGATACCCTCACTTGGGACACCTTTCTAGAGAGATTCAGAGATTGATACTTATCAGAGCACTATAGACAGTAACAGATTGATAAATTTCATGACCTTCAACAGAGAGGGCTCACTGTCACATAGTATGAGTGTAAGTTTTTAGAACTTCTACCTTATGTGGACTATATGAGAGATGAGAAGATCAAGGTCAACTATTTTGTTAGAGGGTTGAATGCATCTATATCAGGTTCTATGCGCATGGGAGCACCCGGGAACCTTCGAGAGGCCATGGAAAAGGCCTTGACTGCTGAGGAGATTCAGGGTAGGGGATAGGATACTCGAGATCGGTCACAGAATTGAAACACCACACCATAGAATTTAGGGTATTAAAAAACACATTGGAAAGGGAATAACAACAACAATTAGAACAATAATAGGCATTCCTCAGGATCTTACAAATCCCCTCCATCTTAGCAGTAGTCATATCAGGGACAAAAATAGAAGGCCCCTCAAGGGAAACAAGGCTCCAAGCCCAAATAGTGGCAGTCACAGGCTCCTAGTAAGGACCAGAGATCATAGGCATCATCGACACCCCCATCTAGGACTCAGCAGTCTTCGAGGGGTGGTTATAGTGGTTCTAGCATGACAGGGGACTCACAGTATTCTAGACCCCAGGGTACCCAGTTTCAGACTTGAGGGCCATGTTATTCTTGTGGTGCCATGGGGCACTTGGCTAGATAATTCCCTCAAGGGGGTGGTTAGTGCACCACAGCATTAGAGCCCACTGTTGGTGATATGGGTAGATCCCATAGAGTTTTTGCAGCGGTTGACAACTACCAGGCAGAACATCAGGCTATTGTGATTGAGACTTTAGGTATGATTGGAGGTAACAGAGTTACTATTCTATTTGATTTAGGTGCTACAGATTTTGTTGTTTCTCCATTGGTTGTGGAGCGTTGCAGGCTAGTGGCAGCTAGACAAGAAGTTAGTTGGGAGGTAGAGTTAGCCTCAGGTTCTAGAGTACCCGTAATTTTCCTAGTTAAGGATTGCCAGATACAGATTGGTTCCATGACCACCATTTTAGATCTACGTATCACTCCTCTTGGATCCTATGGGATAGTACTTGGCATGGATTGGATTTTTGCACACAAGGCCAAGATAGACTGCTGACAGAAGAAGGTAGAATGTTTAGATGACAATGGCAATGCTATAGTAATTCCAGGGGTTCAGAGGGCAGTAGCCATTCGTATGATTTCTGCTATGCAGCTTAAGCGGTGCATGCAAAAAGGGTGCCAGTTATTTTCCATCACAATCAGTGATAGGGATGAGGAAGCAGAAAAGGAAACTTCTCTTGATGATCATCCCATGCTACAGGAATTCGCAAATGTGTTTCCTTCAGAATTACTCGGTATGCCTCCCCATAGAGTAGTTGATTTCCATATAGACCTTGTGTCAGGTGCTACACCAGTATCTAGGGAACCTTATAGAATGTCTCCTAATGAGCTTAATGAGCTCAAGATTTAGCTTGAGGAGCTCTTTGAAAAGGGGCACATAAGACCTAGTGTCTCTCCTTGGGGTGCACTAGTTATCTTTGTCAAAAAGAAGGATGGATCACTTAGACTATGTATGGATTATAGGCAGTTAAACAAGTTAACCATTAAGAATCGATATCCACTACCTAGGATTGATGACTTGTTCGATCAGTTTCAGGGTGCCTGTGTGTTTTCCAAGAGAGATCTTAAATTAGGGTACCATTAGTTGAGAATCATGGAGAGTGATATCCACAAGATAGCTTTTCAGACTAGATACGGACATTATGAGTTCACTGTTGTGCCTTTTGGTCTTATGAATGCCCCTGTTGTGTTCATGAGCCTCATGAATGGGGTATTCCACACTTTCCTTGATAGATTTGTGGTTGTGTTCC
>MU228190.1:2355625-2374018 GCA_018584345.1 Thuja plicata | reverse complement strand
GATACGGACATTATGAGTTCACTGTTGTGCCTTTTGGTCTTATGAATGCCCCTGTTGTGTTCATGAGCCTCATGAATGGGGTATTCCACACTTTCCTTGATAGATTTGTGGTTGTGTTCCTTGATGACATACTGATTTATTCTCGTAATGAGAAGGAACACACGGAGCATTTGAGACAGGTATTATAGTGCTTGAGGGATAATCAGTTGTATGGCAACTTGTCAAAATGTGCCTTTTTCAAAACAGAGGTCTGATATTTAGGCCATGTTATCTCTGGTGATGGGATCTTAGTGGACCCATCTAAGATTGATGTCATTATGAATTGGCTAGCACCTACTTCTATGACCGAGGTCAAAAGTTTCATGGGTCTCACAGGGTATTACAGGTGGTTTGTACAGGGTTTCTCTAGAGTGGCTCATCCTATCACATCCCTTCAACCTACCCACGAGCTTAATTACCCTACCCATGACCTTGAGCTTGTGGTAGTAGTGCATGCTTTAGTACGATAGTGACACTTTCTCTTGGGACATCGATTTGAGCTTCATTCAGACCATCAGAGTTTGCAGTATATATTCACTCAGCCAAACCTTAATGCTAGGCAGAGGAGGTGGATGGAGTTCTTATGTGAGTATGACTTTGATTTCAATTATATCAAAGGGAAAGAGAATGTGGTCACTGATTCCTTGAGTAGGAGGTGACATGAGTTATCTTCCATGATCACTGGTACAGACTTGAGAGATCATATACTACACCATTTGCAGGAGGATGCCTTATATTTAGAAGTTTGTCAGTTGATCCGATCTTAGAGACCCCTAGTGGGTAGATTTCAGAGTATTCCTTGGAGTTCGATGGACTACTACATCATAGAGGATGCATTTATGTACCTTTAGGGGGATTTGTGTAATATCATCCTGCTAGAGGCTCATAGAGCCCCTTATGTGGTGCACCCTAGAGTTAAGAAGATGCATGCTGATTTGAGACAACTCTATCATTGGCTGGGTATGAGGCAGCATATTATGGAGTTAGTAGCCCAGTGTCTTGAATGCCAAAAGATTAAGGCCAAGAATGGTCATCCTGGAGGGCTCCTTTAGCCTCACAAGGTACCTATGTGGAAGTGGGATGTTATGTCCATGGATTTTATCATTGGTCTCCCTATGTCATCTCATCGCCATGATGCTATCATGGTGACAGTTGACAAATTGACCAAAGTGGCCCACTTCTCACCCGTTCGTACCACATTTACAGCCCCAATAGTGGCTCAAGTCTTCTTGAGGGATATAGTCAGACTGCATAGCATTCCCCAGAAGATCATTCCTAACAGGGATTCTCTCTTCACATCATCTTTTTGGAGAGAATTATAGGTAGCTTTGGGCACCAGGCTCAATTTTAGCATAGCTTATCACCCAGAGACAGATGGGCAGATCAAGAGGGTGAATCAGGTTCTCGAGGATATGCTTTGTATGTATGTTATGGATCATCAGGTCAAGTGGGAAGAGTATTTGCACATAGTAGAGTTTGCCTATAATAATGGGCATCATTCATCTTTGGGTATGCCACCGTATTAGGCACTTTATGGTAGACCTTGCAGGACACTTTTGAGTTGGGATAGGATTGAGGATAGAGTTACCGTTGGACCCCAGCTAGGCCTAGAGATGGAGCAGCAGGCAGCCTTAATTAGGCAGCGTCTCCTAGAGGCACAAGATCGACAGAAGAAATATGCCAATGCAAAGAGGATAGATCGGGTATACATGGTCGGAGATAGGGTCTTCTTGAGAGTGCAGCCTCACAAGATTCCAATCCATTTTAGAAAGGGCTCTAAGCTTGCACCTCAATTTTTGGGACCATTTGAGATTTTGGAGAGGATAGGACCCGTTGCTTATCGTCTAGCCTTGCCACCTAGCCTGTCACGCATCCACGATGTGTTTCATGTTTCTGTTTTGAGAAAATATATTTATGATGAGTCTCACGTTATAGATTGGGATGCCTTACAGGTGGACTCAGATGGGCAGCTAGCGTTGGATCCTATTCGTATTTTGGCACGCCAGACGCTGGTCCTACGAGGCCAAGAGCTGGACCAGGTTAGGATCCAATGGGATTGCTATGATGAGGTTATAGCTTCATGGGAGGATACAGTGCAGATGAGAGCTCAGTATCCCCATCTTTTTGATGTACTCCAGGAGGAAGCTCAAGCCTAGGGGGGAGGATGTGAGGCCTCACCCCGAACCTCATTGTAGTTTTCCAGTTTTCTGCTTATGATAGATTTAGCATATTATACTTTGCTTTTGATGCACTATAGACATTATGGAATTTATGCTTTATGCCATGGATTTGATTATTTTGGATGTATGGACACATGATGCTTTATGATGCACCTTATGGACTATATTATGTTTTCTATTATGAACCTTTATTCAGAGATTATGGATTTGGAAAATCATTATGATTATGTTATGGTTATTGATGAGATTTGGATTTATTTGATTTATATGTTGAACTTTCAATTTATTACAATGTGAACTTTACCTTATGATAAATGCTTAAAATGAGAATTATGTAATCTTGTGATCTTTAGTAATAACTTAGTATATTGATGATGTCCTTATATTCAGAATATTGCTTATCTCTTTATGATGCATATTTATTTTCTTAGACTATTGATATTTGAATTGAGTGTGCAGTAAGAAACCATGGTATTTTATCCGGGGAACCAAACAAAGGGAATTGTGAACTCAGTTTGAGCCAAGGTTGCATCTAATAAAAGACAAGAACTTGTTGTTTCGTAATTTTATTCGTAAATATATTTGGATGATTGTGGTAGTGTAATCTTTTAATGTATTTCTAAATTCTTGTGAGTTTTGCCTAAGTAGATATGACATGGCCTAGTGATGTGTAAATTTTGTGTGTGTCAATTGACACTTGTGTTTTGTACTTAAGGCCATGACATGTCAACTCGGGAATGGTTTTCCACCTACCTAGATTAGTACATTGGTGAATCCCCATATGCATACCTTGGGTTTGGAGATGGCAGTGTGGTCACCTCATTGAAATTTCGAAATTACTCTTAGAGTGGACTTTTAGAGGGGTTGTGAAGTGTCCAGGGGTGTTTTGGGGTCAATTTTAGGTAGCCCACTTGTTATACCAATAGTTAAGGGCCTTTTAAAACCTAGGATAGCCCCTATTTGACCATGTGACCCTTCCAAAAATTTGATTTCTCAAGTTGGACGAAAATCAACTCTTGTGAGGCTTGGCTTGGATAGAACACCATTCCATATTTGTGTTAGGACATGATCCACCTTTTTGAAGCTTCCTTCTTAAGTTCCATTTTTGGTAAGGTGTAAGAGTTTAGGGAAGAGGGACCAATTAGAGAAATTTTCTTCTCCCCATGAGATTTCTAGAGGGCTTTTTAGTGGGAACTCTCCAATTTGGAGAGTTTGAACACCCACTCCCTAATTTTAGGGACATTGCTAGAGTTGGAAATCTTGGAAGGAGGGATTTGGCTAAAGGGGAGCTCTTCTTCAACTTTTCTCCTTAAGCTTGAATTTTGGGTTGGTGGAATTTTATGCACTCTCTCTCTCACTCTTGTAAACTTATGTTCTTTTGGTATATGTTGTTATTGTGTCTTATGGGCTTGTTGAGAGCCATGAATCTTATTGTTTTTGTGTTGTTTCAAGTTTTTCCTTTGCTTTCCTTTGTATGTGTTTGTTAATGGGAGTATCAAGACTCACTCACCCTTGGGAGGGAAGAGTAGTCTTGGGGGTGGAGGTGTTATGACAGCCCTTGGTGTAGAATCTCTCCTCAAGGAATAGAGGGAAAAAGCATGGAGTATGGGCTCTATGAAGCCTCCCTCATTGTGCTTCATTGGGGGTCATAAGGGTTTGACATTATTTTGTTGCTATTGTGAAAGTGAGAACATTTTGGACAGCCATATGAAGGCTGAGATTTTTATGTTATGGGATGGCCTTCTCCCTTGGGTACTTGGTCCACTTCACCCCAAGAAGGATCCTTCAATGATCCCTTGTAATAGCCTTGGAATGGGTGTTTTTATGTAAATGTTGCATGTTCTTTGTTGGTTGATGTTGTTTGTGTGTTTCTCCACCTTGTTTGGTTCCCCAAGCTCGGGGGTGGCCTCATAAGAGGCCTAGGTTGGGTGGAGAGCTACCCCATGGTTTCTTTTTCCCCTTGTTTTTGCTCTTGTATGCAGATTTGAAAATTGAAGATACTTAACAAGTTGAAAGAGCTTAGGAGGAAAGAAAATATAGTTGAAAGTTTTCTCATCATCATGTTAACTCTATGTAAAGACTAAGAAGATTATGATAGCCATGCAACCATGAAAAATGAGTGTATTGTAATGAGCCTTAAAGGCTGAAAGTTGATTAACTTGTTAGTAAGAAGTGGCCATTTTTGTAAAAGTATTTGATAGTCTTCAAGAAATATAGTATATTTGAAAACCATTAGTTTGAAACTATTTTAACTTCCTATTATAAAAGAAATCAGAAGCTGCATATTGTTTATTTGAATAAATTTCTATGCTTTTGTTTTAGGCTCCTTCCTCATTGGACAAAAATATCCATTAATATTGTTTATGCTTAAATTTGGAACTGTATTTCTTCAAAAGATGAATTTAATTACTCTAGATTAGGAATTCTGAAAGCTTTTGTTTAAAAAAAAAAAAAAAAAAAAGAGATTTCTATCAATAATATATATATGTTCCTTTCAAAACCATTCCCATAATTCTCAACTTAGTAAAATTAAAAGAAATGAGTTTATGTAGGGATGTTTTTTTTTAAATCTTAATCTATTATGTTCATTTCTGCAATTATTAACTATAGCTGTAATGTTTAAAATGATTGGATGGAGAAAGGAATGTGTAACTTTATAAAAAGAACTTACAATACTAGATTTGCTAATACATTTTATGTTCATCTTATGTTCTCTTAAAAAGTAAATTCTAATAAAAAAAATAAATAAATAAATAAGTTCATATATATTGGTTCTGCAATGAATATATATAATTATTATACCCCTATAATGAAACTGCCATATGTATTTATTCAGAATTACAAATATATACATATATATATATATAAAGAAAATTTTCAAAGATTAAATACCATGTTATTAAACGCAGACAGCGCGTTTTTAATAATAATAAAAAAAATAATTTAAAAAAAAATGAAGTTTAGGGGGGCCGAAGCCAGCCCACCCCGTGGCCTACTTACAATAATGGGGCAGCCCATGGTGGGCACAACCACCACCGCTGCCACCACAGTCAGCGACAATGATGCTGCTATGGTGGGCGGTGGGGGTGGCTCCACCCACGGGCCGGCCTTGCCGTAACCCCCGCCCTTTGCAAATTGCGCGCGGCCGTTTCAAACGGCAAAACATTTTACGCTGCCGCTGTGGAATGTAAACCACCACCACTGTATTTTTTTTTGCCATCTGCCTCTCGCTCATTAAAATATATATATTTTAATATATATATATACATACTGCTATGTATGTATGTATATATATATATTAGAATATATATGTATTTAATATACTCTCTGTAAATCCTCTTTGTCTTCCATTGATATCCATATCTATGAACTTGAAAAAAGTTAAAAAAAAATAAAAAAATTTCTAGGGTTTGGGGGAAAGTCTTGTAGGAGAGAAAATAAGCAATGTAAAATGTTTTTTTTGTCACTTCATATCTTAACCTAACCCTAAATTTGAATTAGGGTTAGGGGTTTCTTTTTGAGTCGGAAAAGAGGGGGAAACTTTTTCCTCCCTCTAAAATATTACTATATTAATTTCTTTTGTCTCTTGTATGGGAAGACCCATTTCTTTTTTTTTTGTGGGTTAATAGGAATATTAGTTAAATTATTATTTAAATAAGTTAATTCTTTTAGTGGTTGGAGAGGTAAGTTTGGTAAGTAAAATTATTGATGAATATTAAGTCTGAGATAGGGAGATATAAGATATTAGATTATTGTTCTCTCTAGTATTGATAAATTAATGTATAAACGAATTTATGGGACGTATTGCATTAAACTTACCTAATTAACTTCTTGAAAGATTTAGAAAATTAAATTATTATGGACCTTCAAACGATTTATGTTTTCGACAGTTAATCGCGATTTTAATCTTTTAATCATTTACCTAATCTTTAAAACGTTCAAGTTAGAAGAATATTTTCAAAATTTATATTCGACCTATTATAATAATACAACAATTAGATAATGTAATATTGATACTTTTTAGGTGGAAAATCTAATTATAGTTTTAAATAAAATATAGGGACTCTTAATGTTATTTTTATGTGGTCAATATACGTGGCCAGTATACTAACTATTATAAAAATAATATTATGGAAGTGCCTTAAATTAGAGGGTTAGTTTAACATAGAATTCTTAAGCTTTCAAGCAACCCAGATTTTTTGAAGAACCCTGGAGACAGTGATTAGGGAGCCTCTCTCTTTCTCCACATCATCAAACTCTATTAATGAATAATTGGGATGACATGTAAACTTAGATAATCCACACTTTGTGTACCTTTAACTTTAGTAGCGATTAGGGTTAAGGGATGTTGACACTCAGTCATGATTTCCCTTAGACCCCCTTAACAATAACATTACTAATTAATTTCATTTTTTTTTTTAAAGTTGTTACATTTTTTGGTGCAAATTTTTGGGCATGACAATCTATCTCTTCCTCTAGGGAATCTACCACCTCTACCTCTTTGTCTTTGTTCATATCTCTTGTTCAATTTCTCCTCAACTTTTAGGTCAAACTAATATGCCTCTTCATTGATTTCCATTTTTACCAAGCTGATCTCATCTTGTATAGAACTTCTCAATCCATTCATATATCTGTCTACTCATTCCACTTCATCTTCAACATGTCTAGATATGATGTCCAATCTGTAGAATTATTCAGTATAGTCTTTTACAGATCTGTCTTTCTAGTTCAAACTTTGCATTTTCCTAATCAGGTTAATCTAATAATCACAAGGTAGAAACTTTCCTTTCAATTTATTTATCATCTTATCCCATACCTTGATTTTGTCTTTACCTTTCTTCTTTCAATCCAATTGTAGATGTTCCCACCACAAGGATGCATGTTCTTTCAACTTTGTGTTTGCAGTCTTCACTTTCTTTTCCTCTGATACATTCTCATACTCAAAGTACTTTTCCATCTCAGTTATCCAATCTATCAATACATAAAAATCCAACTTTCCACTATACTCAGGAGGATTAAACTGAGGTGTGGACTTCAAACTTGTCAATGGTCACAGGAATCTCTCTTCTTTCCTGATCCATCACAGGTGTAGGTGCAGCTTTGCCTTTCACTTCCTCCAATTCTTCATCACTAACATCTTTAAGATGACTTCCTCTACACTGGGCTATCTCAACAGCTTCCAATCTTGCAGCCATCTTTCTTAACATATCAGCTAGACCTAGATATGCATTTCCTCTCCCACAAACCATCTTGAATCCCTCAACAATTATAGGTCAGATCACAATCTGCTACCCTGCAATAATATCAACCAACTAGGGTTAGGGTTTACAAGAAGGAACTTAGATCTCTACCTTTTCTCTAATACCACTTGATGCAAGGAGGGTTAATACTCAGGACCTAGGGAACTCCCAAGTACCAAACAAGCTTGCAAATACACAACACAGAAGAAAAAATGCAAGAAAGGAGAGAAGAAACAACATATGTCTTTTCATTAATTGATCAAACTCATTACATGTTGGGTTGTAAGGCCTTCCCAGAAACAGCCATATACATTCAAATGAATTACAAAGAGATCTTCATACATGCGAGGTCAAAGACTTGTCTTTCAAATGACTCAACAGTTAATCTTCTCTCAAAATATCCTATCCTCCAAGAACTTTTGCCTAAAATAAGAACAAAGAAACAAATATATACAAGACTCCACCAAAGAGGTCGGCACTCAAATCCCTAAGAGAGACCTAGAATTAGGTCCACACCGATCCCAATGAGAGACCCCACATTAATTATATCATGGAAATTCAATGTAGAAGTCAGCCAGATCAGGATAAACAACTTGGGAAGATGATAGCTAAGCAACAAGAATAACTCAGTAAGAATGTCACTGAGAAAAAAAAGATTAGGTAAGAATATAACCGAGCAACAAAGAAACCAACTTAGTGAAAGCATAATCGAGAAACAGAAACCACATACACAGAGTCCCGTCGGTAAAAAAAGACAGAAAGAATACCCAAGCAATAGGATAACTAAGAACTTCACTGAGAAGCCTCCAAATAAGCTAAATAATGAAAGAAAATATGTTTTTGGTTGAGCAGGATTTCCAAGGACCCAAGATGCTCCTGCATCAGGTTTTGAGCAGCATCAACAAATAGTTATTCCTCTTCTTTTGTTTCCACAAAAACTTCTTCTATTTGAAAATTGGTATTATGGGGATTAAATCTTCCTAAGGTATCTCTCCTTCTTCTACTAATGTAGGTGCAATGATTTTGAAAGAGGGAATAAACTATGAAAATGGTGAAATAACAACTAAAGGTAACATAAAATAAACTAGGAACTTGATTCATGTCTTCAATAGATTCTTAGCTTGATACCATCCCCAACAATGACACCAAAATGTCTACCTTTCTAATTGGATTAATAACTAGGAACAACTCCCATACTCATAGATTAGAAATCCATACTGAGAAGCTATCTATCCTATGGAAAGGTTCATTTAATATGTCAACCTAGGGGCATAAGCTTGAAATGGTTCTCCAAAATATATGCACTAAGTCTCCATTATAACCATGCTATAATTTCTTAGAAAGGAAATTTGCAGGAAAGTAAGTACTTTGGAAGCAAACCTATCTTATTCTTATCTATCAAAGCATAACTAACCATAACAAAAATTGAACAAGTTCAGTTCTACAAACATGAACTACTATGCCTGTTTTGGATCTAGGAACAGGCACATGAACTATTTATGTGTTTCTACAGAATAGACAAAGAAATGAACAATGACTATGAAAGAAACACAGTAAAAATACAAGGGATCACTCACCAAGAGGGCCCCCCTTGGGTGATTGTATCCAAGTTCTCTAGCAGACTATATCCTTGGTACAAGCATTGATTTTATTCATATAAATAAACTTGAGTACACATAAGGACTTGACAAAATGGAAACTATACTGTAGAAATCATTACATGAATATCAACCAAGTTCTGATTGATTTTCTTCTTACTAGATCTCCCCTATAGGGTACTTCCAAAACTTATTTATACTATAACTTGCAACTAACTAACTTAAATTACTAACCACTTCCAACAGAATAAGTTGATTTAGTTATTGCATTTAAAACAAAAATGAGAAACTTTTCAATAAGAAAGAAATAGTCTTCATCTTTATCTGTGGGAGAGAATATAGGACAACCACTTCCTTGATTTTCTTAACATTAAAACATCTCTAATTGATTCATCAAGGAGTGGGGTGAATCAGTCGGGTCTTTTAATTTCATCCTTCTTTCCTCTCCATGATAAATGACTTTGTCCAAGAACTTGGCGAGATCCACTAAATTCCTTATTGATTGTTCCTACCTTTTGATCTTTTCCTACAAAAAGAGGTTAGAAGCACAAAATATGAAGATGCATTCATTTCCACATTTCATCCATTCATTAAATCTCAGATCTCATATATATGCATACATCACACGAATGAAAGAAGATAAACTACTTGGCTGCAAGAACCCACTATGCTTCAATCATTCAAAATGGAATAATATAAAGATAGTTAAGGTTCAAAAAATCAAGTACTCTTCTAACAAAAGACATCATTCCATGGCTATACAACCATCAAATATTTATCGATACCTGCTCAAATTTTTATATCTATTATAAGAAAAAGAGTCTTAAAAAATCCTAAAACTTATAAGACTTTTTGAACAGAGCAACAGAAACATAGATAAACATGACCATTATTTAGGCCCATCAATCATGTTGATCTTGAATTTTCTTAGAAGGAAAATCATCTTGAGAAAACATAATTTGAGCTTTGTTATTAGTGGCATTCATGCACTCTAAGATGGAAGTTATACTATCTTGCCTAGGAGGTGGGACAAGCACATTTCTCAAGGATTTTTGTAGTGCGTCGTGATAGGTAGGTGAATTTTAACTAATCTCCCAAAGGGATAGCTTGGCAGGAGTATCACAAATTTTTTCTACTAAATCACACTCTTTTCCAAGATTTTGAGGGAGATGGGGTGAAGGAGGAAGCACTGGTTTAGGAGGAAGAGAAGGAGGAAAAATTGAACTTGTAGGTTTTCTATTAGTTCTTGTGTTATAAGTGTGATAAATCACATGATAATCAAGTTTTTGGGCACCATTCACTACAATGATTTTTTTTATTTGAGGTTCAGGGATATCTTGACAAAGATGGACAATAACCTTAGTATTTTCATTATCCAAAACATTGACAACATTGACTCGATCAAGTTGTTGATTGTTCATGGATTTATCACTGGAAGGGAGAGACAAGGAAAATATTCATGATATATCCTCTTTTTCCAAGGTATCCTCATGAGTAGGACAATCTTTGTATTTAGGATTAGGGATTTCTCAATGGTTACTTTTCTTGCTACCCCTGATTCTAAATGGTAAAATCAAATCTCAACCTCACAAGTAAAAAATATATTGCATTATCAACAAATTAAGGATAATAAAAACCAATATTGACAAGGCATACCCATATTATCCTTCTTTACTTCAAGTTCCACAAAACTCGGGTGTGTGCACCTATGACACATCTACCTAACCCAACTACTCAACAAAATTCCTTTGTAGATTCAAAAATGTAGATAGTTCTCAAAAGAATGAATTTATTATGAGAACTCATGAAATAACTTATACTTAAGAAAATAAAACAAAGTCCATAATTTCAATATGCTCACCAATTGACATTGCCTATCAATTATGACCAATGATTAATCCTAGGGTTACAAAGTCATTGAAAATTACATATATTTTATAACTTGGTCTATCATATACAATATTAAAATATTAAAGAATATATATGTACGACATACAAATTATTCACACATATTAAACACCATCATCAAATTTGTATTTAACTTCAAATTTTATAGTAATCATTTTCAACATATTTAATTCTTTCCTCTAAAGAAGTAAAAAGATTAAAAAAACTCACATCTGTCATACAGATAGATGAATTGAAAATATTCCTTAAATATATAATTTATTCATATGAAATTTTAAATCATATATAAAGACAATAGTATATGATATTTCATGATTCCATTTTTTTATTAAAAATACCAAAACATAGTTCATACATTCTACCAAACAGATCTTATATGACTCATACCCTATTTCATACTACTTATCCTTCTAAACAAAATAAAATTGGGGAGCCTTTTTCAAGTGATCTTGTCCCAATCACTTTTACATCACAAGGGATGCAAAAATACTTAGATCACTTGATCAAAATTCTATTTGGGCTAAAATCTACATTCCCTCCAAAACATTACAACTAGAAAAAATAGACCCGGGGGAAACCCAAGATAAATGCTAGAAAAGAAGATAGAACCCTTGAAGATGCAACAATAAATTCTTCAACCTCCTTGGTGATGCATAAGAAAAGAACAAAATGGAAAGTTGAATGCGATAGGAACAAAGGCTGAATCATTTCTTCAACTTTAGGATCAGTTAAACTTTGAAATACATAGGACACCCACAACTTATCTCCATCAAAGGTAAGGTGTTCACCTAATGTAACTGATCAACAAAATTTTTCCCTCTCACCACAAAAAAAAAGAATCATACATAAGACAAAAAATAAAGAACAACTTTCCCTCTATTCAAGTTGACTCTTCTTTCCTTTAACACATATCTTTCATCTATTAAATTAGTTGTCTCCAAGCCAATTAAAAATTCTCAATTCTTCTAGCTGACTCATAGTTTCTGTCCACCTAGCATCCATTATTGCATGGGAATTTGATATAAACTTTACAAAGTACACCTCAACTCTAAACATTGCATCCAACATACTATTAAATTCAAACAAGTCTACATCATAATCAATACTAAGAATAGTCTGAACATTGAGAGAAATTAAATCAAATTCTCCACTCCACTCCTTGATAGACTTGATATTATTCTTTCTTTCATAGAAGAAGGGATCAATGAGTGAAAACTATCAAAAAATGATTTCAGTTTCCACTAAATAAACTTTTCTTTACCCTTAAAGAATGGAAACAATGAATTGAAAAAATTAACTTTGTTCTTTTTCTTATTTCATAGTTGCTGGCATGTCATCCCTATACAACACTTTAATACATACTTTTGTATGATTTTGCAAAAATGCAACTCTAATATTGAAGCATGCAAACCTCTATCTGCACCTTTTCCTTCTCTTAGTGCTTAACCACTCAATAAGGAAACATTTACAACTTTGAAAAATTAAATACCTAGATGTGTTGTAGAAACTACAAAAATATAGATCTGAAGTCACCTCCAAATCATACTTCAATAAGCTTTGGTAGAGTCTCCACCTCTTTGTAGAGGAAAAGTTTGAATCTGTTGAGAACTCCTTCCTAACTCTAACCTTCTTTAAATCAACAAGCTCATGGCACACCCCCAATAGGGTCTCATATTAATTCCTCTCTTGAGTATGCTTACAGTCACAGGAGTCCAAATGTCTGCTGCCTCTTCACTGCAAGTCCACCTCTTCTTTGTAGCCTTTCTTCAATCATGCACACTAGTGCAAATCATAGAACTTGGAGTCACCACTCACCACATGTGAGATAGTATATGTAGATCTTTAATAACTTGGACTTTTAGACAATATGCAATGATAGACAAGCAAACTTGAATCACTCTTAAAAATATGAGGAATAAATCTTTGAAAAAAATGACTCTATAACTAGAATCTTGGATTGATTCAGTAAAGCAAGGAAAAAACTCTCCTGGACTCATTGATCATTTTTACTTCGTTCCCCAGTACAGTCGCCATTTTGTTGGTGACTCAAATGGGCAAATGATACGAACAATAAAACACAAGATATTTTTGAAAGGTTTGACAAGACTGTTACATCTCTTTCCCCAGTAGAGTCACCATTTTGTTGGTTTTTTAAAATTGTTACACTTTGAAAAACAACCAATATACCTTGAGAATGATATTAGGAGTGGTTAGCTCCAAGTATGAGAGCTCTACAAGGTAACTGGACCAACTATAGGGACAAGACTACCCTTTGCACTTCTGGATCTACAAAACCAAGATGGGTGCAAATAATCTAGATAAAACTCAACTCTTTACAACACCTTATACTCTAGATTCAAATAAATAGATAATGATAATAAAGTACTAAATGCCAACCAAGCATTCATTGACTCTCCATTACCATTGCAGGAAAATAACTAACAACACTAAAATGTAAATAATTTTGTAATGAGTTTGATTTATGTTTAGGGATAGAATATATCCAAAGCTATCAGACATATATCTCAAAAGAATATATTAGTTCTAGATCAATGCCTTATACATTGGGTAAACTCTTTAGTACAATAGTGAAAGTTGAAACACACCTATTGGTATAGACTCATAACCATAAACATAAATCTCTCAGACCACACACTACTTACAAGATCCTTAAGTAGATAATCCAGTAGAATTAATGTTATATCCAAAGCATTTTAATTTGATCTAAGGTCAAAGACTTGTGGAATAGAACAAATGCATAAACATAACTTATACAGTAAGCCACAAAAATTACAACTCAAAAGATAACACAAAGGAGAGACTTAAAATCTAAGAACGCTTATTATTAAGTATAATGAAATCTAGTTTATGCATCAATTATGACAAGGAAATACACAATAAAACAATCTGAAAAAGATCATACAACTTTCAATAGTGTCTTAACACAGTCTGAAACACATTTTCTATATCCTAGACTGGAAACAAATACAAGCCTAATACTTATAATATTCTCCCAATTCTCCAACCCTTACTAAATGGTCTTGGAAATCCCTTTATAGTAACAAGAATTGCAACAAGCTACAGACCATTTAAGGTTAGGGTTTACAACCAATCATGCCAAGCATTAAAGACATTCAATTTTGAGATCAAGTTGAAAACCCTATCTTTCTCTTCAATCTATGTAAATCTGATTTGGATCACCGCCATACTTCTTGGGATATGAAAACAAGACTCTTAAGTCTAAGAATTCCCAAGTCATGACGTGGAAAGTAGCTAAACATTAATGTAAAGAGATCAGGCACCGCTAAAAGTATTTATCCATCTGATGAGAAACCCCATATATCAACTCTAGACATAAATGCATCCTTCCATATTAGATTTCAATCCCTTCACTTCTCAACAATTGTGCCAAATTGACCCAAAAGATCAGATCGGTGCATTAATGGCTCTATATCAAAATATCAATTGACTGCCATGAAACCCTCTAAGAATGAGATTTAAATATTTTAATTTTGGTTATAATGACTACAGGTGGTGCGGAAAGAGACTTGGATGGTCGAGATCAAAACTTTTCTCAACTTTAAATATATACTGATGAACTACAATTCATTATATGTTTGAAGTCATTTATTGATATTCAACCGAGTTGCAGAAGTGATGATAAACATTATCAGTTAATGTATTGTCATTGATGTCAACTTATTTGAGTATTATTATGGTGGAAAACATTTGTTATGATTTGAAGATCTGGAACAAAAAATATTTATGTAGTAGGTGAATGAATAGTTCTGTATACACTGAGAGATAGTAATAACTGAGTAAAACATAGTGTATACCAAGCACAGTGATAATTGAGCAAGGGATGTCTGACACAATTATTGATCATGCAATTTAATCAAACCAAGGCTGACTTGGATGCTGAGCTCGAAATTGATGACTTTGAGGTAAAAGATAATTTATTTTATTTGATCAAATGGTTATTAAAATTCAATGAAGATCAAAAAATAGAGAATGAAACATATTTTTAACACAACTGCCGAAGATGGATCAAGCGGGAAAATGAACGATGTGTTGGAGATTTACTCCTGGCAGCTAGTTGATTGTATGTTTGTCATTGATGACAACATATAATATACAGTAGTGATTCTGTATGTACTTATCATAATGATGATATCAAGCCTTGTGTGGATATATTTAGGTTGCAGACATATTTACTATGTTATGTTCATACACACGTACTCAGATATGAAGTTTCAGTTGTGTTGAGTAATTCTGTTATGTGGCAGTTACAGTTTCTGGAGTTTGTCTGTACAGAACCAACGTATTGCATTGGTTCTTGAGTTGCACCTATCTTTGGGATATGCATGTGTATATTCATGATTAGTTATGAGTTGATGATAGTTATCTAAAGGCACCAAATGTGTTTCAAGAAGATTGCAAAGTTAGAGTTAATATGGTGAGGCTGACTTAGTGAAGCGTCACGTCTATTAAGTTTATATTTGCATGGTTGTAATTATGCTTGCATGATTAGTAAAGCCAATAAGGATTTTATGAAGAGTTGTCTAACAGGTCCCATGATCTCATACTTTGAGGAAGATACTTATAGCAAGTCATTTGTGATACGCTAAGTGTGAATGATACGAAAAGAGACAAAAAATATACAGAGCGGAATATCAGTTGTGTTTCATTCATCAAGGGTCTATGTGAAGAAGCAGTGGAAGATTATAATACATTGGAACTGATCAAGAGAGAAGGTCTACTCTACAGTTCATCATTAGATATAGTGCATATCTATTCTACAGAAGGTTGCAACCTTCACCGTTGAGCAGTGAGATTTTGGACAGTGAGTCCACCACCCCTAACAGAGTTATTTTTAAAAGACTCCTAATAGGGTCCGACCCTTAACCAGGTCACTATACTTATTGCATTGTAAAGTACAACTCCTAATAGGGTTGAAATATCTTCTAACAGGGATTATTATAAACATGTATAGTTCATTTTGGGTACTAATTCCTACCAGGGTTTTTACCATTTGGTTTCCCTGTAACCAAATTGTGTTGTTATCTATTGTGTTATCTGAATGTGCATTTGATTTATTATTTTTTGGAGTTAATAAGGTTAAAGAATCAAATAAGCTGATAACTAATTCACCCCCCCAGTTATCCTTTGGTACTATTCTAACAATTGGTATCAGAGCCAAGTGCCTTGAGGAGAAATCCTAATAGATTAAGGTAGATCAGATGGCATACTTCAGAAAAGAGAGTCCTAAGTTTGATGGAGAGAATTATCTGGATTGGAAGAATAAAATGATAACACATCTACAATGTGTTGGTTTTGACATCTTTGAGATAGCTACATGAGAAGTTTTTATTCCCTCACTTAGAAGATCTATCAAAATATGATGCTACTAGTAGACAAAAGGAAACATTCATAGCTAATGCAATTGCCAAAGAAGCCCTTATAAGTGCCCTATCTGACAGTGAATTTTCTAAGATCAAGAAATTAGACAAGGCATACACTATATGGAAGTATTTAGAAGACATGTTTGAAGGATATATTCAAGAAAAGAATGCACGCCAAAAGACATGGAAAATGAAATACAACAGTCTTGAGATGTTACCTGAAAAAAACATTAGATCCAACAATCAGAGGATAAATGAAGAAGTTTCTGGAATCAAAAAAAATGGTGGAGAAATATCTAAAGAAGATATAATGGACAAACTGTTGACTACTCTAACATCAAACTATGTAAACAAGATCAGTATTCTAGAGGAAACTAAGTAATTCTCACAAGACTTCAAAAGAGAGACTTTGATCAGTAAAATCTCTGCATTTGAGATCTCAAGATTGAAGACTGAACCAAAAGGTGAAACAACCTTCAAAGCATCAGTCCATGGTAAGAAATCTCACATCTCTAGAAATAATGAGAAATAATATGTTGATGAAGAACTAGAAGAAATTATAGCTATGATTGCTAAAAGAGAAAAGAAAGGAAAAGGGAAATACGAAGGACAACTTTCATTCAAATGTTTTTCATGCAACAAGATTGGCCACTTTGCATCCAAGTGTCCTACAAGAGTAAATAAATTTAGACCTGATTATAAACCTAAATATAGAAAGGAATGTTATCATGCTAAATAAGGTGTAACTGATGAAGATTTAGGAGAAGATGAAATTGGATTCATTTCCCTTAAAGATACAGAAAAATTGCTTGAGGATATGGACATTGAAGTTGACAAAGAAGCACAAGAGTTAGCCCTAATTTCCAAAGCAGACATCAAAACTAATTGTATCATTCACAGTAGTTGTTCTCACCACATGACAGGTGATAAAGACAGATTTGTTCATCTAGAAAAGTACAAAGGTGGTATGGTTAGATTTGGATATAACACTCCCAAACCTATCATAGGCAGAGGATCCATCACTTTGGATGAAAAGAATAAGACAGATGATGTTTTACATGTTGATGGACTGCATCACAACCTACTAAGTGTTGGAGAACTACTTGACAAAGGTTATCATTTGGAAATCAAAGACAACAAATGCATCGTTAGCAACAAAGATGGAGACATGATTGCATCAGGATCAAAAACAAAAGTTATTGTTTTTTAGCTTAATTCAGAAGTAAGTTGTTTTGTTGCAAAAGTGGATGACAGTTGGTTATCGCATAAGAGACATTGTCATGTCAAATTTGATAATATAGTAAAGATAAGCAGTGTCAAAGAAGTTATAGATATTCCTAGTATTGCAAGACTAGTAGATAGAATATGCAGGGAATGTGTTATAGGAAAGCATGTAAGGAGCAAGCAAAACTCAACTGAGAACAAGCTAGACCGAGTGCATATAGATTTATGTGGTCCTACTCAAACAAGACCATACTATGGAGAAAGGTATTTCATATTATTTGTTGATGATTTTTCAAGAATGATGTGGGTTGTGTTCTTAAAGGAGAAGTCTGAAGCCTTTGAGAAGTTCAAAATATTCAAAGCCAAAGTTGAGAATGAATCTGGATTAAAACTAAAGTGTATGAGATCAGATAGAGGAGGAGAATTCACCTCTGACCAATTTTATGACTATTGTAAAGAACATGGTATCAAAAGATAGTTGAGGGCTACCAAAACCCCACAAAAAAATGAGATAGCAGAGAGAAGGAACATGATCATACTTGATACAGTGCACAATATGATGATTGAAGGAAAATTTGCACACACCTAATGGAGAGATGCAATCAATATAGCAGTCTATACTATCAACAAAACACAACTAAGGCCAGGCATGGACAAAACACCTTATGAAATTTAGTTTGGTAATGTACCTACAGTGAAATACTTCAGAATCTTTGGCAGCAAGTGCTACATCAAGAGAGATGATGGTGTTGGTAAGTTTGATGCTAGAAGCGATGAAGGTATTTTCCTTGGTTACTCTACT
>MU228190.1:2309957-2355575 GCA_018584345.1 Thuja plicata | reverse complement strand
AGTGCTACATCAAGAGAGATGATGGTGTTGGTAAGTTTGATGCTAGAAGCGATGAAGGTATTTTCCTTGGTTACTCTACTAAAAGAAAAGCATACAGATGTTTCAATTTGAGATTAAAGAAGATAATGGAAAGCACTCATGTAAAGATTGATGAAAATTTTATGGTTCAAGAAAGGTACTATGAATATGCTCCCATGATCGAGGATGAGCCTAGAACTAGTAGTAAAGACACTATTATTGAAAGAATGTTTGATCGCATTGATGTATCATGTAATGAACCCAAATCAAGCAAAGAAGTATCTAAAGTTACTGATGAGGACGTCACACAAAAAGTTCCAAAATTCACATCCAGATACCATTCTTTGGATGACATCATCAGAGATCAGAGCAGTAGAGTCTTGACCAGATCAAAAGAAAAAAGTCTCTCAGTAGATGAAGAGGTATGTTTACTTTCATAGATTGAACCCTCAAATGTTGAAGATGCTTGCAGGGACTCTGATTGGCAGAAAGCAATGGAAGAAGAATTAGATCAAATAATCAGAAATGATACATGGGAATTGGTTCCTAGACCTAGTGAAAAAAATGTGATTGGAACAAAGTGGGTATTCAGGAACAAGATGAATAAAGATGGTACAGTGGTCAGAAGCAAAGCAAGAATAGTGTGTAAAGGATATACACAAAGGGAAGGGATAGACTATACTGACACATTTGCCCCTGTGAGAAGACTAGAAGCCATCAAGTTATTCTTGGTGTATGCAACATTCAAGGATTTTAAAGTATATCAAATGGATGTTAAATCAACCTTTCTGAATGGTGACTTGAAGGAAGAAGTCTACATAGAACATCCTGAAGGATTTAATCTATCAGATAAACCAAACATGGTATGCAGATTGAAGAAAGCACTTTATGGACTCAAACAGGCCCCAAGAGCTTGGTATGAGAGACTAGATGGTTATCTTACCAGGATTGGATTTAAGAAAGGAGCAGCAGATTGTAACCTATTCATAAGAGAGACACCTGATGGACTACTACTTGTCACCATATTTTTTGATGACATTATCTTTGGAGGTAATGACAAGCTTAGTGCTGAATTTGCAAAAGGAACACATAATGAATTTGAGATGAGCATGATTGGTCCTATAAAATACTTTTTGGGATTGAATGTAAAACCAACAGATAAAGGAATATTCATAAATTAGTCCAAATATGTGAAGGAAATATTGAAGACTTTCAATATGGAAGACTATAAACCAATGTGCACTCCCATGATAACAGGAAGCAAGCTTTCTAAAGAAGATGATTCTGAAGCAGTTTACAAGACATTGTACAAATCTATGATTGGAAAACTTATATATCTTACTCAATCTAGACCAAACATATCTAATGCAGTTGGCATTGTTGGTATATTTGTAGCTGAACCAAAATAGAATCACCTAATGGAAATCAAAAGGATATTCAGATATCTAAAGGTAACTATAGACTATGGTTTATGGTATCCTAAATAAGAGAATGTACAACTTCATGTGTATATAGATGCAGGTTGGGCAGGTTGCATTGATGACATGAATAGTACTTCTGGAGGAGCAGTATTTCTTGCAGATAGGTTAGTTTCTTGGGTAAGCAAGAAGCAAAATTATATCTCTCAGTCGACAGTAGAAGATGAATATGTTGCAGCAGCATTGAATTTTTCAACAATGGTTTGGATCAAGCAGATGGTTAAAGATTTTGGAATACAGGTTGATTATCCTATTGTTATTTACTGTGATAACACCAGCACTATGAACATTTCCAAGAATCCTCTGATGCACACAAAGAAAAAGCACATTGAGATCAAATACCATTTTCTTAGAGAAAAAGTTGCAGATAATGAAGTCAAATTGGATTATGTGAACACCAAAGAATAGTTGGCAGATATATTCACAAAGCCTTAAGCAAAAGATACTTTTGAGTATCTCAGAGAGAAGTTGGGAGTAATTCCCTCTTCTGAGTCTGATTAGATAAAGCAACAAAGAACATTAGTCCATAGTGACTATTGAATGGTTGACTACTCTGCTTCTAGAGTAGTACCTGTGCCTAATTTCTTATGGCACCCTTTGCCATTGATGTCAAAGGGGGAGTATATAGTAAGGGGGAGCATATACTCTTGAGGAGTATAAAAATAGTTAGAAGAACTGAAGTAGTGTAGAGGGATATTTGATAAGGATATTGAGAAGATTGTAAAAGAAAGAAGACACCATGTGCTGAAGATGTTTTTAATATCATATGTTTCCATCAATGTCAAAGGGGGAGATTGTTGGAGATTTACTTCTGTTTGCTAGTTTATTGTATGTTTGTCATTGATGACAACATATAATATATAGCAGTGATTCTATATGTACTTATCAAAATGATGATATCAATCCTTGCATGGATATATTCAGGTTACAGACATGTTTACTTTGTTATTTTCATACACGCAGACTCAAATATGAAGTTTCAGTTGTGTTGAGTAATTATGTTATGTGGCAGTTACAATTTCTGTAGTTTGTCTGTACAGAGCTAATGTATTGCATTGGTTCTTGAGTTGTGCCTATCTTTGGGATATGCATGTGTATATTCATGATTAGTTATGAGTTGATGATAGTTATCTAAAGGTGCCAAATGTGTTTCAAGAAGATTGCAAAGTTAGAGTTAATTTGGTGAGGCTGACTTAGTGAAGCATCGTGTCTATTCAGTTTATATTTGTGTGGTTGTAATTATGCTTGCATGATTAGTAAAGCCAACAAGGATGTTATGAAGAGTTTTCTAACAGGTCCAATGATCTCATACTTTGAGGAAGATACTTATATCAAGTCATTTTTGATACGCTAAGTGTGAATGATATGAAAAGACATAGAGAATGTACAGAGAAGAATATCAGTTGTGTTTCATTTATCAAGGGTCTATGTGAAGAAACAGTGGAAGATTACAATACATTGGAACTTATCAAGATAGTAGGTGTACTCTAAAGTTCATCATTAGATATAGTGCATATCTGTTCTACAGAAGGTTGCAGCTTTCACCATTAAGTAGTGAGCTTTTGGACAGTGAGTCCACCACCCCTAACAGGGTTATTTGTAAAAGACTCCTAACAGGGTCTGACCCTTAACCAGGTCATGATACTTATTGCCTTGTAAAGTAAAACTCCTAATAGGGTTAAAATATCTTCTAACAAGGATTACTATAAATAAGTATAGTTCATTGTGGGTACTAATTCCCACCGGGGTTTTTACCATTTGGTTTCCCCGTAACCAAATTGTGTTGTTATCTATTGTGTTATCTGAATGTGCATTTGCTTTATTATATTTTGGAGTTAATAAGGTTAAAGAATCAAATAAGCTGATAACTGATTCACCCCCCCCCCTCTCAGTTATCCTTTGGGATTATTCTAACATGATGGAGATTAAGCGGTAAGATCTGAAGGATGAAAATTAAATGAGCTATGATGTATATATAAGAGACATGAGGTTCATTTTGAATGATACACCTGAAGCACATACATGTGAGTTTATGCATGAATGATCAAACTGGTTAAAGATAGAACTGAGCATTTTTCTGGTGACATAACTGAGCAACAAAGGAAAAAGGATTACCGAGTAGAACAAGTATGAATTATGAGCTGAACTAAAGAAGTACAAATTGATCAGAGGTATTATGTACTTAGTATAGATCTGAATATCTACAAATCAGATTTATATTTGAATCAGATCATTATTGTATTTGTTTAACCATTGTTAGAGATAAATCTCTTAACCGAGTAGGATAGTGAAGTCCTTATTATAAAATTAAGAGAATATAAGCTGGAAAAGATGGAAAAGGATATTTTGATGAAGGTAAATAATAATAACTCGAATGAAGAGATAACGGTCTGAATTACTTCTCTGGTGGAGGAGAAAGTAAAAGATATGAAAGAAAAAATTAGCCACAATGAGAATATGATTAGTATCATTCTTAAGCATAGAGATGAGGGGATTAAAGTCTTTGTGCTTAATATTAAGGATTTATATGCCTATCTGGAGAGCATCATGCTGGAGAATACAACAATCACTAAGGAGGATAAAGCTGGGAGCTCAGGCCCAGGAACCAAAACAAGAAGCGACATCAAAAGGAAAATTCCAGAAATGCCTAAGGAGATAAAAGCCCTTAAAGAATCCATTGATATGATGGAAGATATGTAGAAAGAGGCTGAGAAAGCCTTTGAAATTATTAAGTAGTTTTTCTTTCTATTTCATGCTTGTAGTTTTCCTAGTAGATGTGCTGAAAACTATTTTTTGGCTTCTTTTTGTAACTCTTTTTGGTTTTTTCTGGAGTTGGCTAGGGTCCTGCATCTTGTTGTATAGTAGGCTTTCGATGTTTGTAAGGGATGTTGTTGTTTATCTTTTGATTTAAGTTGTAATGGTTTTGGGTTCCATTCAAAACCTGTATTTACCTTTATCAAAAAACATTAAGAGAATGTTGATTGTTTTCTTGTTGACCCCATAGTGAATTCATGGTCAAGAGATAACTATTAGTTTTAAATCCTCTAACCAGGTCACTTTTAATAGTGTGCATTGTAACCTTTAACAAGGTTGGATCTTCACCGAGCTCACTTCAGAAGAGTGAAAATATTTTGGGTTACCGGTCCCAAGTGGATTTTCCCTTAGCAAGGTTTCCACATTAAAAATTTATGTATCAATGTGCATGAATGTTGTGGATTTTTATTTTACTTTACACTTTATTTTATTTACCTAGATCGGTAATCACATTATAAATTTACTGACACTCGGTAAACACTATTGATGAAAGTTCAAGTTTACAGAATACATTTTCACCGAGTTGATTTATATGATTGAATTTGTTTTGGTATACATCTGGAGAAATTTAGGACTATAGGATAATTTGTGATGAAATTGATTCTAACTAATTAACCCCCCTCTCAGTTATTCTAACAATTGGTATCAGACCATATAGTGCTTATAAGAGAGTAGACAATGCTTAGAAGAAATTTTTGAAGGACTTAAGCTAAAGAACACAAGATGTATAAGAGAGATGCACCTAAGTTGAATAAGGATAACTTCTCGACATGGAAAAGAAGAATGAGACTATATTTATCAGGGATTAGAGACAACATTGCAAATTTTCTGGACAATGAAATCATTCTACCCACTGGACCTTTGATAGTAAATTAGATGAAAGAGAAACATGAACATAACCTTATCATGGTGGAGATTGTTTCTTCACTCACTGATGCAGAATTTGAGGATATCAAGACATGTACAACTGCCAATTTGATGTGGGATAAGCTTACACTAGTTTATGGAGGAGATGCAAATGTACTGAGAGCCAAAGCTGAAAGTCTTTGTGGAAATTTTGATGACATGATAATGAAGGAAGGAGAAAATATAACACAATACAGTACCCGAATTAAAGAAGTTGTGAATGCTATTCAAGGATTTTGGAACCATTGATGAAGACACTATTGTGAGTAAGATTCTTAGAACTCTATTGCCTATTTATTATATAAGAGTCTCTGCAATACATGAAATGGGAGTTACACCTAGAAATAACATTATTGTTGATAGTCGTGATGGAAGATTGATTTATTTTGAGTTGAATGACTTTGACAACAGTGTTGTACCATCTATGGAGTCTGCATTTATGTCTACTTTGAAAATTGGTAAATCTAGTAGAAAACACATAATTAGAAATAACAGACAATGATAGCGATGACAAGGAACTTGATGAACTTGAATCTTTAATGGTTAGAAGATTGCACATAGGTAAAGGAAGATATAAAGGTAAACTGCCTTTGATCTATTGTAACTATAAAGAGATTGGCCATTTTTCTGCAAGATGCCCTAATATAAAAAAGATAATAGAAATGATAGATAATGATAGAAAGGATGACCAAGACTAAAGAGGCAACTGACAGTATGAAAGAAGAGATAACCAAGATTACAAAGATAAAGGTAAGAAAGCATGTTACATTGGTGAGGATAAAGTTATTGACTGTAGTTATGATGATGATGAAGATATTGAGACAATGTTTGTAGCATCAAAAGATGAATTAGATGAAGATGAAAGGTATGTAGAAACAATGCTTATCTCTAAAGTTAGTAAACATGATATTTGGGTTATTGATAGTGGTTGTACACATCACATGACTGGTGATAAAAGAAAATTTGAATTTCTTAAACATTATGATGGAAGACATTATATTTTTCCATTAGTATATGCAAGGAAAAACATGATAAACAATGTTGGTTTATACTACACCGAAAGACAAGACACAACACTACCCGATGCCAAGGTTACCAATATTGCTATTTACAAAGCAACCTAACGCAACACTATTTAGTATTACCTGATGATAGAAAAGACAAAGGAAACTAAAAAGTAAAAAAGAGTAAAACCCAAAGAAAAAGTCAAGAGTGGAACCTGACAGATCAAGGGAACCTGACGAGCAGTTCAGATTGGAACACCGACAGACTTTCAGTTCACACCAACAATCAAATAACGAAAGTCAGTTAAATCCCACAAAAAGTGGATTTGACTTCCACGTCAGATAAATCACTGAAGTTTTTTATTTAGCTTCTTGATTTGTTTTAAATCCATTATGTGAGGGAAAATAAATGTAATTATTATTTTTTTTATCAATTTAACTAAATTAAAACATGAAAACTAAAGGATCAAGGTCAAGTTGTATACCTTGGATCTAGAGTTAACATTGTAATGCGTGATTCTAAAATAGGTCAAAGAACTTGTATAAATAGATGCTCAATCAATTATGAACATGTTGTTTGATGATGATTGTAGCCACTAAGAGCATCTAAGGATTAGGCAAGAGAATACATGTAGAAGCACGAACAAAGAGCAAATCAGTTTTCAAGAACAAGAACCAAGGCTACCGACAAGAAGGAAAAGGTATTAATCAATCACTATAGGTGATATTCATATACTGTAAGCTTGAATGGATCTGTAATCAGCAATTATAGATTGCATACAGTTAGGTCATACATATTGTACACATTCTAACAAGTGTAGTACACTTAAAAAATCCTTTTAAGGAAGGTGGATTTAACAATCCTAGTATAAATCTCTTAACCAAGTGCACACTACATCAGTTTTGATAAAGCTCTTAACAAAGTAGATCCTAACAGGTCTCCACATTAATACTCCTAACAGGGTAGATCATCAGAAGTGATCAAATTGTAAGCCTTAACTGACTCCCTTCCAATCTGCAGATAGTGAAGTTTTGTGGGTGCCATCCCCACCGCAGTTTTTACTTCCTAACAAGAGTTTTCTACGATATCATATCTTGTGTTATGTGTCTATTATTTTCATGAATGTTTCTATGAATGTTGCATATAGTTAAGTTTATGAATCAATATTACATGCATGAGGAAGAACATCAGATTTAGTCGATAATAAAATAAAGATTGATTGCTAATGAAGTAAGGTGAAAAGTGTTAAAAGTTTTAGACCCACTGATTCATTACTCTCCTCTCAATACTACTTCCCATTAATCCCAACAATTGGTATCAGAGCCTAGTCTCTTCTTGAAAAGCTTAAAAGATTAAGAGCAAAGATCATACAATGGAGAAGTACAAACTTGATAAAAATATTGAGAATAAAATGCTTGAAATTCAGATGTTCAAAGAGGCTAAAATCAATATGAGATAGTATTTGGATGAGAGAAAAGGCATGGCAACTCAGAGAAATTAAAAAGATTGTTAAGAAGAAGAGATACTAGATTTTTTTGAATCATCAAAATATTCAAATAGAAAATCATCAGATACATCAGAAGAAAAAATCACAAATCTAAAGCAGGTCAATCAACATCTGATAGAACAAATAAAGATGTTGCAAATTGGTCAAGAGACCCAAATGGTAAGAATTATTGATGTCATGAGTTCTGCAAGACATGCTGAAACAGAAATAAAATTGGCTATTGATGACAGGAGGAAGATTATAGAAAAGCTACAAGAAAAGGAGTCAGTAATTCAAAGACATGTAGAGCATCACCATGAGATTACAAATCAGATTATTCTCATGAGTCAAGAAGCAAATAGAATGAATATGGAACTCATTGAAAGAATACAGACTATCGGTGAACTAAGAGAAGAGAATGAAAAACTAAAGCATGAGATTAGAATTCAGAAACAACATAATGAAATTATCAAAAAGGATGAAGAAAGCAATAAAAGAATGGATGATTTTCTTGAAGGAAAATGAAGAGTCAACAACAACAACGGTCTATGTTTTACCAAAAATGGAGAATCATCAAATCAATTCAATCCAAAGAATGTCAATCAAAATCCAAGACCAAGAAAGCTTACATGCAATCACTATGGAAATCAAGGCCATACATCAAATGTATGTAGAGGAAAAATCAAATGTATTCCTAAATCTACATCTTCATTCACAGGATTCTATTATAAATATAAAAAGAAAGGACATTGTTGCCCCACTTTTGGTTTGCATACCTTTAGACAAAAGTGGATGTTCGAGGTGTAGTAGTGGTCCTAAAAGTTTCATGTGAGTCCTACATCTAAGTCTAGCTATTCCCTTAAGATAGGAGGCCTTTACCGAATTTCCCCATTTTGATTTCTCTCTGCTATGAGCCGGAGGGAGTCTATATTTGAGATGTGTTTTCTTTGGGTAGGTTAAGTTCCCAATCTAGTAAAGGCCATGGTTCAAATATTTATAACATCAGTTTTACATGAAATTGAAGTATTTAGCTATAACTCTTCATTTTGCAGCTTGGCGGAAAATTGAGTTCAAGCTTCTCCATCGGCGAAAAAGCATCAGCAGGGTGCATCTTCTACCGATGACTACCAAGTGATGTCTCGGCAGGAGGTGCAGTTCTAAAATAGATCCCTTAAGCTTAGAAGGACTGTGGTGTCAGAGATACACCCCTACAAGTCAAGATGAATGATTAAATAGAAAGAAATCTAAGGAATAAGTCTGAAAGCAGAAAAGTCAAAAATGGCTTCTCCATTGCTCCTATAAGCGGGTTTCGACCCATGAAGTACGTTTTCCACCCGGCCATTAAAATGAAGTGATTTCAAGGAAGAATCTATCTCATAGGGAATCTAAGATATAAAGAAGGCATATGAAATCAACACATACCATTTTGGGCATCCTTACAGACCAAATTTCCCCTTTGGTGGATTTTTGAACCGAGAGTACTCCAAAGGCATTTCTCCACCCAAAGGAGAAGTAGAAAGGAAATTTTCTGCTACCTCGGAAAATTTACCATTGTGGTTACTAAAGTGAAAGTACATTTCTTAATGGCCCATAAGAGCAAAGTAATTAATTCAAATAAAGTCGTGTTACTTCATAATAGACTATTTCATTAATATTGAGGTCTTTTTATTCATGTCATGCGGGAAGTCAGTCATTAAACAGTAAAAAATTCAAAAGTTATAAGATCAGTTGAAGATTGCCAACATGAGTTACTATTTTCTTAACAAATTGCTTGAATCCAAAGACTTTGATACTGGTTTTTCTTTTCCCCCACATTCTTAAAAGATATTCTTCATTCTCAAATCAAATCATTTGAAGTATGGCTTCCAGATTCATGGGATTCAATAGAATGAATGGCATTACTTCTGAATGGAATAAGATTTTGGATACGTATCTGAAGTTATTTGATATGCAGAACTTCTAGAATAGACTAAAAGTGGACCAGATGCATCCCATCACTGAGAAGCTGAAGGAGAGTAGATTAGTTGCAGCCGATGATTTTCCTATGGCTATTCAAGCCCTAGAATTGATTCAGGAATGTATCGCTTGATATAACCTAGATACCAGGCAAATTCTCTTGCCCAATGATACGGTGCTACTATCCAATGATAGAGAATTGGTCCAGAACTCGCTTCACATCCCAAAGCAATTTGAGTATTCAAAAATGACATACAGTTGAGCCGTGACTAAATATATTGCCAAAAAGTTGATTTGGAAGAAGGAGATAATGAAAGCATGGTTTCATGAACCCAAGAGTGCCAAAGGGAAGCTGCCAAAGATACTATATGGCACTAATCTGAAACTAGAGATCATAGACATTTTGGTGTTACTCCATAGGATCAGAGGTGAGAGTGAGGCACTCAATTTTGTTGATCATCACTTCTTCCTGGTTTAGGTAATCTATTCCCAACACCATTTCATTGATTGGGCCCTTATGGTAAGTGAAAATCTCTCGGAGGCCCTAGATAGAGCTAAGCGCTAGAATGAATTTTATATGTCTTCAGTCCTATTGTATATTATGGAAACAATCCAAATTTGGCCAGGGCTTCCTAGATTAGAGGAATTTCTTGATGATGTTAAGAGTTACGAATTTTTCCCCTCTTTGCAATTACACAACAGTTATGCAGAATACCTTTGGGTTAATGATGTGTTTACAATGAGATTGTGCAGGGAGCTACAAGGCTTTCATAAGCCAATTTAAATGCTATTTTATTCAATTCAAAGATTTCTCATACCCTCGTCTTGCAGGTTTTGATGACTTTCCTTTGAAGCTGCCCAGATATCCTATGGATATGATCGTGCTTGTGGAGGTGATGAGGAAAGTGCTGCAAGTGAACTTGATATGTGCTAATGCCAGGAAGAAAGCCTACGACTTAGCCATGACTATCAGAGCCTATAATTGTGCATCTCGGTCTGAGGAAAAGAATTTCCTAAAGGCATTCTCCAAGAGGTTTTCATTGGAAACCTATGATGTTTTGAGGCCACAATATGATCCAGTTAATTATGCTCATGATTATCTACAAATGAGCCAGGATATCCACCATGTAGATGACATTGAAGACTACTGGGCCAATTGTAGAGATGACCTAGAGAGTAGAGACAAATTTTACGCCAGATTAACCATTGAACAAATCAAAAAGTTCAAGGTCAATTTTGCAGTCGAGGGGCTACTAGATGATGGCCAGCACATGTATGATAATACCTATGTCAAGAAGATCAAGCCTCTCTCCATCATTTTTGAGCCCATGTTAGACTAAGCTATCGGTGAATTGCAAACCCTAATGAGTGGCTTTTATAAGAGGACAGAGCAGTGGGTTGAATGGATAGCAGGAAGAAGGAAGAGGTCAGAAAGGAAGCCTCCTACTCAAAGGACCTCAAAAAAGGACTCCTCCAACATCACAACAAATTCTTCAGTAGTACTCCCAATTGTGTCCAAGAGTTTGTCTCAACTAGCTTGTGGAGGCGATGAACCTCCAGAAAGTAAAGTTCAACCAAAGAAGACTTGTGCAGGAGGTCCGCTCCCAAATATCAGAACAATAGAGGAACCCACCAAGCATGTAGAATTAGAGAAGTCAGCAAAATCAGTCATTATAGATGTACTGGCTGGCACCTCAACCCAGGATTCTCTAAGCCGAGGGTCCTGTCATCATAGTGGAAGTGGGCAAAGATACTCCTTCAACCACAGAATCAGAAGAAGAGGCTAGGAAAAAGTAGAAGCTTGCTTCAATAGCCAAATTGGTGTCCTCTTCTCCTACCTCCATAAATCCATTTGCTTCTAGACCAAAGGCTGCGCCCCCACTAATAAGGAAGTTTTTCATTAAGGAGTTGGTTTCTGCCAACAAAGTTACCAGCATAGAGTCATGGATAGAGAATACTCTCGAATACAAGAGGAAGAGGGTGGAAAAAGGAATTTATAGCAAAGAAACCCTATCACGAGCCTTTCAACCCAAGGCTGCTACAAGTAAATAGAAGAAAGTAAAGATGATGTCTACTCTGGGTTGTGACACTAAGATCGGACACTTCACTATGGAAGTGGCCAAGCTGACCAACGAAGGTAGATTCGAAGATATTACCACTTTAGATTTTTAGTTGTAGTCATTTTATATGGGGTTGGCTCGTCATGATACCAAAGTGGACTGGTGGAAGTCTACTAATGTGGTGATAGAAGAAGAACTCGAGGAGCTCAATACTACCATGGTTCAACTGAAGGCAGAAGTGGCTGAGCTGACAAATTTCATAAGATAGCTCCTCACTTTGATTCCAAGTGTTCCCAGGACCCAAACCACCTTTTATCCCAGTGCGGTGGAGAATCAAGCTATATTAGCCAAGTTGAAAGAAGATATGCACTTCACACAGATCGGCAAGGGATGGGTTGAGAGACTCAAGTCTAAAGGGTTGGTATTTGTCAAGCAGTTGGGTAATGCTCTCTTGAGGTTGGAGATAGAAAGAAATAACATCGAGAAGAATTTGCAAACTCTCGCATCTGAGAGAGTGAAGTGTTAGGAGTGCATAGTGACGCTCCATGTAGCAGTGAAGATCAAGATCAAAGAGGCGTAGAAAGCCAAGATTCTACAAAAGGGAGATAAACCTCTAATTGAATGGCTTCAAATTCTAGAGTTCAAAATTGAAATGATCATCCAGGCCGAGACGAGGTTGCATCAAGTAGACATTAAGGTCAAAGAAGAACAGAGCAAAGACTTTAAGATTCTTCAATGTTTGCATATAGAATCACAAACAAGAAGGGAAGGTAAAGAAATGATAGGAGTGGCCAATATGTAGAAATCATTTTCTAATTATGTAGACAAGTTGTTAGAGCCATCTTCCACCCACTTAGACAAAGTGCCAGAGCTTCACCAATTGAGTGGATGTATTTATAAAGCTATGGAAGAATTGAAGGATTAGATAGATGCAATTAAAATTTTGGCTAAGGATCATTCCAGGTGGCTCATCCAATACACCAATGTCCATGTTAACAGACATGAGGAACTCATCAAAGTTATCACAACTGTCACTGCCTATAGAGCTAACTTAGGCATAGGGAGTGAAACTGAAGCTTAAGTAGATTCTCTCTTTGTACTAAATTTTGATCAATGTTGTAATGGATAAACCTTTGGTTATCAATTCTAGTTGGGTAAGTTGAACCATTTTGGTTACCCCCTTTTGTAATGACCCAATTTGGGACTCTATATGTACTATTGCCAAAATCAATACAAAGGTTGGCAAAATTTTGGTGTGAAAGATAAAATTTTGCTGAGTCAATCATGTATGTCTGAATTCCATTTCTTTAACTATTCTATTGCATTTCATTAGTCTTTCTATCAAATCCAAACATTTCTTTGAATTTAGATTTGCAATCTATGTTTGAACCAAATTTCTGTATTATGATTTGATACAGTTAAGCTAGGGGAAGATCTATTGTTATCCTGAGTTGGGAAACATTTTCTGTGATATAGATTGATTTGTGAGCATTTCATTATTAATTTTTACTCCTGCATCTGCATTTTTAGTAGAAGTTCATGCATTACCTATTTTGGTAGTTAATCTAATTGATGAAATCTCAGAGTTGGCTAGATTTAGAGTTGAATATTTCCTGCCCAATCTATTTCCTACTTAGGTTTAGCTTGGTTTACCTCTTCTATTCTCGGGTCAAGAACATACCCTTGTTAGACTAGGAAAGATCAAAATTCACTGAAAATCATTCATATAAGGGAGTTGTACTTTCAAATCCAGAGGGAAATTAGTTTTTCAATAAAAAATTTCCAACTGTTGTATTCGATTGTTCTTAAGTACTTTGGGTATTTAAGGGTTAAATTTAAACGAACAATCTGTTTACCAATAGATTTTTGGCAACTTTTTTGGGGATATGAACAGTCATTATACCAGAAGCATATCATGGAGAAATATGGTGCTTCCCCATGAAAACATAATCCTTGTGCTCCAACTGAATCTTGGATTCCAAGATGATCAAGAAGATCTAATTTCCTCATTAAATACTTTTGTGTGGAGATATAGAAAAAGCACCGAACATTATAGAAGTGCCACTCTTGTGCTAGAGAAAGAAGAATCTAGAGAAAAAGCACTTGAAGAAGCCATCTAGAGGAGAAATTTAAGAAGGGTACAATGCCAAGAAGAGCATGAAGCTAGGCTACAGAATTAAGTTGAAAATCTGGAGTCTAAAAGATTTCTTAGGAGTACAAGAAAAGGAGGTAACATAGACCCAGTCTTTGAGAGACTTACAGACATTAACTTTGCCCTTTTAGGATTACCTCACCGAGGAAATAGAACCACAAGGAGCTAGAGTAGACCTTCTTCACCTCCTAAACAAACTACTCGATTGTCCACCACTTGCCAAGTGTTAACTCTACACGGTGTTGTTGCCCCTCCTATTATCAATTTAACACCCTACCTACCCCAAGTAGCTATGAAACTTCCCTGGGCTATCGCAGTCAGACCTCTACAATTAGAAGCATATAATCCTCTCCCTTCAGGCTCTAGAAATAACTTTCCCAAATTTTTTGGTGATAGGAGAGTATCTATAGACAAGCACAATGTTGTGTTCTTTTCTTTAGTCAATATCCTAGCAGTACGAGAGGAGGATGTGGCCGTCAGACTATTTGTTGAGATGCTTGTTGAGGGTGTCACCGATTGGTTTCACCATTTACCTATCTCTTCCATCATTGATTGGATTTCCATGAGAGCTTCCTTTGAAAGAAGGTTTAAAACTACTGAAGATGAGCATGCCCTATTGAAACAATTAACTTCCATCAAGAAAGAACCCTCTATCAGTATGAGGGTTTTTATAGCTAAATTCAACAAGCTTGTAAATTGTATTCCAGCACCTGACAGGCCTACGGTGAGGAATTTGAAGACATTCTTCATAAGTGCTATGTTGCCAGACATCAATTATGATCTAAGAAGGATGAACCCTGCAAATTTGGATGCCACATAGAGAACTTCTATCGAACTTCAGGACAATATGATCTCATCCAGGAAATGGAAAAGAGAGATACAGTCTAGGAATAGTAGTAGAAATAATATGTCATTAGATGAGATGATTCAAAAATTGTCCAATGAATTCATTTCCTTCAAGAGAAAACTGACCAGATTTAATAATCCCTACCAGCAAAACTTTTAGGATCAGCCTGGGAGAAACAATGAGGGAATGAATGTCAATGGAAAGGCACTATAGTTAACTACTCCACCACAGAGGCTAGCTATAGAAGCTCCTCCTAAGAAAGGAAACATGTGTTCCTTCCACCTAACTAGTGATCATGATGGAGAGGGCTACCCTGATGTAGCTTGTGCTTGGAAAATGCATCAGACTGATGAGTGAAATGTTGGAGTATCCGGAGCTGAACAAGATTCATACTCGCATGGCGACTCTAAAAACTTATAGTTAGAGTATGAATCAAATTCAAAGCAAAGAGAAAGATGTTACGCTACCATAGATGGGACCTCTTATACAGTCTTGATGCAGAGTCAGAAGGATAAAAGCCCTACTTCAACACCTCCTCTTGAAAATAATGAAGCCTCTACTTCCTATTCTAAGGAAGCCAATCAAGGAGTGAGAATTCTACAACCAATTAAGGAGCGAAGCTCTTTTTAAATTATTCAATTATGTAGAGATTCTAGAATTCAAATTTCCCCTATAGACTACCTTAAGTCTAATCCCATAGAATTGAAAAAGCTAGTAAACTATTGTAAAGAACGAGATCCAGAGTTAAACCAAAATGTCATGACTACTATAGAAAATGAGTCTATATTTGTAGAACAAAATAAGCAAGGAGAACCTTCTATTTTGGCCACCTTCCCGGGCCAAAATCCTAACCCATTCTATGTGTCATTATATATTAATGGTTGCAAGTTAAGCAGCTGCATAATAGACTCTAGAGCCTCAGATAATGTCATGCCATCAACTGTAGCTAAAGATCTAGGAATCACCCTCACCAGAGCCCATGGTAGATGTTATTTTATGGATTCCAAGAAAGTACCCCTAGTTGGTCAAATTAAAGATGCTCAAGTGGCCCTGGCGGCACACCCCGAGAAGAAGATGTTGCTAACAATTGTTGTTGTTGATATACCTGCTAGTTACGGGTTACTGTTAAGCCAGAGTTTTTACAGAGACCTTGGAGGGGAAATAAAGTTGGATTGGTCTCAAGATTTAATCCCACTAGGAAATAAAAAGATTAAATTGGTCCTAGAGGAGAAAGCTAAATTTATAGTTCTGAAATCCGACGACCCTAAAGCCCAAATTGTGTATCAAGAGTTGGAATTTGGTAACTATATGTTGTTTACTGATGACCACAATGAGGAAATAGAATCTAGAGAAGAGGAAAAGTAGTTTTCTACCCAAGAAATACCACCATAGATCTAGACCCTTGAATTTGATGGCAGCTGCGCATCTTCAGGATCTGGTGCAAGTGTGGTCTTGATATCACCAAACAGAGTATGCGAACCCATGGCTTACAAATTGGAGTTTGGAAACACCAACAATACTGCAGAATATGAAGCCCTCCTATTGGGGATTATTGTTGCAAAGGAAAAAGGTGTGAAGATCTTGAGAGCTTGTGGTGATGCTAAGCTAATCGTGTGTCAAGTAAAGAATCAATACTCCGTAAAAATTCACAGATTGAAGAATTATAGAAATAGACTATGGGATGAAATAGAGGTGCTGGATGCATTCTTTATTGAATATGTACCAAGAGTGTTAAACACAAAGGTAGACTCCTTGGCTGTGCTAGCTTCGCTACTCCTCCCTCACCCAAAATTAAAAGATAAGAAGTAGCAAGAGGAGATTGTATATCTACCATCTATTCCAAACAATGTATAAAATTGGCAAGTGTTTGAAGATGACCAGAACCTCCTTCTTTTCCTGGAAAGCAGTGGCACCTTCCATAAAGATGTCCCTAATAGAAATCAAGGAGACCATTAGGATAAGCAAAAGAGAGATAAGTCTGATGTCATCCAGTTACAAGGTAACATCATCCCACCACATCTGTTCACTCTTGAGAAGATTTTCAATAGGCATGACACCTTTGTTAAGAAGAAGAGAATCAAGAGAGGTCCTACCACTGGTGAATATGAAGGGATGAATATAGAAACTGAGAAGGATCCCAAGATTATCAACATTGGTAAATGCTACACTAAAAATGAGAGGGAAGAGGCCAGGAAACTCTTCCTAGAATACCAAGACATTTTTTCCTAGAGTTATGAAGATTTGAAAAGTTTTATGAACGGGAAATTCAAACACCATATTCCTTTGAAACCTGAGGCAACTCCATTTAGACAAAAACAAAGGAATTACAACCCCAAGGTTGCTGATGCTACATTAAAAGAAGTTGATAAAATTCTCAAAGAAAGGATCATATACCCTATTCACCATTCTACCTGGGTAGAAAATATAGTTCCAGTGAGGAAGAAGAACAGAGAAATAAGAATCTATGTTGATTTCAGAAACCTTAATCAATCCTCCTTGAAGGACAATTATGCACTCCCCAATATGGATCACCTCTTGTAGATCGTGGCCAGAGCTGAAATGATGTCCATGTTAGATGACATCTCAGGGTATAACTAGATTGAGGTTGAGAAAGCAGGCCAGCATAAAATGACTTTCACTACTCCATGGGGCACCTTCACATACCACAGAATGCCATTTAGATTAATCAATGCCAGAGCTACCTTTCAGAGAGGTATGGACCTTTCCTTCAGTGATATGAAGAAAAAAATCATTTGTATGTATCTGGATGATATTACTATATTTTCTAAGAAAAGAATAGATCACATAAATGACTTAAAGAGAGTATTACAAAGATGTTGGGAAGACGGTATTTCACTGAATCCCAAGAAGTTAGTTTTCTGTGTGACAGAGGGGAAATTGTTGGGTCACATTGTCTCCCAAGAAGGCATAAGGATCGACCCAGAAAGGGTAAGACCAATCCAACAATTGAGTTTACCTATTAACAAAACTAGGGTGAAATCATTTTTCGGCCAGGTAAACTTTCTCAGGAGATTTGTCCTGGATTTTTCTAAAATCACTAAATGCATAGTGGACATGATGAAAGGAAATTTAATTTTCAAGTGGAATGACCCTGGTAAACAAGCTTTCAAAAGCATAAAGAATGCCATAGCCAATGCCCCCATACTATGTCACCCAGACTATAAGAAAAATTTCATAATCTGTTGTTACTCTTCTGAGCATACCCTATTAGCCATTCTCATGCAAGAGAACGAAGAGGGGATTCAAGCCCCCATTGATTTTATGAGCACACCTCTGAAAAATCATGATCTAAGATACTCTTAGACTAAAAAACATGCATTTGTAGTGGTAAAGGCTTTGAAGAATTTCAAGTTTTACATTTTACACTCTCACTCTCTGGTGTATGTGCCTAATATTGCGGTAAAAGGTATACTGACTCAACATGATGTAGGATGTAATAACAGGGGAGAATGGGTAGCTAAAACCCAATAATATGACATAGAGATCAAGCACACCAAGATGGTGAGGGGAAATGCGTTGTGCAAGGCAATGGCAAAAAATTGAATAGACGAAGACCCAGAAGCTGTACACTTAGTTTTGGCAGTAAGTATGCAAGACCCTTGGTTTGAAAATATTGTGTATTTCTTGACATATGGTGAATGCCCTGAGGGATTAACTCTAAAGAAAAGAAGAGACCTAAAACTAAAAGCTTCTAAATATGTGATCTGGGAAGATAGATTATACAAGAGATCTATAGATGTAACTTTCCTCCGGTGTGTCGACAGACAGCAACAAGAGAAGTTGTTAAAGGTGTTTCATGGAAAATCTTGTGGGGAACACTTCTCCTCATTGGTCACTGCATTTAATATTTTAAGACAGTGTTATTACTGGCCAAGAAAGTTTAGAGATGCATACCATTGGGTAGCGAGGTGTGAGAAATGCAAAATGTTTACCGAAAAGCCATAGTTGGCAGCACTACCCCTAAGACCAGTGGTAATTGAAGGTCCTTTTCAGCAATGGGGTCTTGATTTTATTGGTCCTATAAACCCCACATCCAACGCAGGTCATACCTATATAATCATTGTGACTGATTACTTCACAAAATGGGTAGAGGAAAATGAAACCAAGAGAACTAGTTTGAAAGTAGTGCGTGAGTTATGAAAATAAACATTCTGGTAAGATTTCGCGTACCTATTAAGTTAGTTATGGATAATGCCACATACTTTTCTTCTCAATAAATTATAGAATTTTGCTTTGAGTATGGCATCATGATCAGTCACTCACCTGATTATTTCCCTCAAGGGAATGGTCAAGAAAAATTTAGCAATAAAAATTTGGTAAACATCATGAAAAAGCTTGTATCAGACAACCAAAAAACTTGGCACAAGAAGATCTATGAAGCCCTCTAGGTAGATAGAGTGACTCCAAAAAGAGCCATTGGTGTATCTCCTTTTGAACTTTTTTAGGGAGTAGAAGCCAGTCTTCCATTACCATTAGATTTAGCTACTTGCAAACTAAGGACAGCAGTAGAGGATGGCATATATGAAGATGGTTTAGAAAAGAGGATCCTATACCTGAGAAAACTCGAACAAGAAAGGGAGAAAATGGTTGATCATATCACACGACATCAGATTCATATGAAGGACTTATTTGATAAAAAGAGAAGACCCCAGAAATTCATAGAGGGAGACATGGTGTTGTTATGGGACAAATGAAGGGTACCCAAAGGCATGCATGGAAAATTCAAAACACTGTGGAGAGGGCCTTTCAAGATTCATCAAGCATTTGAGAAGAATTTGTTCAAGTTGGCATATCCAAATGGTGAAGCACTACCCCTGACATATAATGGTCAGGATTTAAAGCTCTATCATATCTAAATTGAAAATAGGTAAACCTTGTATTGTACCATAGTTACATTTAGTTTCTCCTTTTATTTTCCTAGCTAGGCTTCCTTTCTGCTTTCCTTTTTGTGTCTTTCTGTAGTTTTTTTGTGAGCCACCTTTTATTGAGCCTCGCAAAACCAGAGACTTGAGTTCCTTGCTTGGACATGTGAATTTTCAAGTCCCTAGATAGAGCCAGTTGTTGCCCCAATTTTGGTTTGCATACCTTTAGACAAAAGTGGATGTTCAAGGTGTAGTAGTGGTCCTAAAAGTTTCATGTGAGTCCTACGTCTAAGTCTAGCTATTCCCTTAAGATAGGAGGCCTTTACTAGATTTCCCCATTTTGATTTCTCTCTATTATGAGCCAAAGGGAATCTATATTTTAGATGTGATTTCTTTGGGTAGGTTAAGTTCCCAATACGGTAAACGCCATGGTTCAAAGATTTCTAACATCAGTCTTATATGCAATTGAAGTATTTATCCATAACTCTTCATTTTGCAGCTTGGCGGAAAATTGGGTTCAGGCTTCTCCATCTGCGGAAAAGCATCAGTAGGGTGCATCTTCCACCAACGACTACCAAGTGATGTCTCAGCAGGAGGTGCAGTTCTAAAATGGATCCCTTAAGATTAGAAGGACTGCAGTATTAGACGTACACCCCTACAAGTCAAGAGGAATGCTTAAATAGAAAGAAATATAAGAAATAAGTCTAAAAGTGGAAAAGCAGAAAATGGCTTCTCCATTGCTCCTACAGGTGGGTTTCGACCCACAGAGTATGTTTTCGACCAGGCCATTGAAATAAAGTGATTTTGAGGAAGAATCTATCTCATAGGGAATCTGAGATATAAAGAAGGAAGATGAAATCAACACATACCATTTTTGGCATCCTCACAGACCAAATTTCCCCTTTGGCGGATTTTTGAACCGAGAGTACTCCAAAGGCATTTCTTCACCTAAAGGAAAAGTAGAATGGAAATTTTTTGCTACCTAAGAAAAGTTACTGTTGTGGTTACTAAAGTGAAAAGACATTTCTTAACGGCCCGTAAGAGAAAAGTAATTAATTCAAATAAAGCCATTTTACTTCATAACAGACTATTTCATTAATATTGAGGTCTTTTCATTCATGTGGCATGGGAAGTCGACCGTTAAACGGTAAAAAATCCAAAATTTATAAGATTAGTTGAAGATCGCCAACATGAGTTACTGTTTTCTTAACAAATTGCTTGAATCTGAAGCCTTTGATACTATTTTTTCTTTGCCCCCACATTCTTAAAATATATTCTTCATTCTTGAATCAAATCATTTGAAGTATGGCTTCCAAATTCATGGGATTTGATGAAATGAATGGAATTACTTCTGAATGACATAAGATTTTAGGTACATCTCTAAAGCTCTTTGATATGCAAAACTTCTAGAATAGACTAAAAGTGGACCAGATGCATCCCATCACTGGGAATCTGAAGGATATTGGATTAGTTGAGGCCACTAGTTTTCCTGTCGCTGTTCAAGCCCAAGAATTGATTTGGGAATGAATCCCTCAATACAACCCATATACTAGGAAAATCCTCTTGCCCAATGATATGGTGCTGCTATTCATTGACAAAGAATTGGTCCAGAACTTGCTTCACATCCAAGATCAAGCTGAGTTTTCAGAAATGACATACAGTCGGGCGGTGACTGAATATATTGCCAAAAAGTTGATTTGGAAGAAGGAGATAATGAAAGCATGGTTTCAAGAACCCAAGAGTGCCAAAGGGAAGCTACTGAAGATGCTATATGGCACTAATCTAAAGCTAGAGATCATAGACATTCTGGTGTTACTCCATAGGATCAGAGGTGAGAGTGAGGCACTCAATTTTGTTGATCATCACTTCTTCCTAGTTTAGGTAATCTGTTCCCAACATGATTTTATTGATTGGGCCCTTATGGTAAGTGAAAATATCTTGGAGGCCCTAGATAGAGCTAAGTGCCAGAATGAATTTTATATGTCTTCAGTCCTGTTGTATATTCTGGAAACAATCCAAATTTGGCCAGGGCTTCCTAGATTAGAGGAATTTCCTGATGATGTTAAGAGTTACAAATTTTTCCACTCTTTGCAATTATACAATAGTTATGTAGAATACCTTCAGGTTAATGATGCATTTACAATGAGATTATGTAGGGACCTACAAGGCTATCCAAAAAGGAGATTCTCCCCTGAAGCCATGGCTTTCATCAGCCAATTTGGATGCTATTTTATTCAATTCGGATATTTCTCATACCTTCGTCTTGCAGGTTTTGATGAATTTCCTTTGAAGCTACCTAGATATCCTATGGATATGATTATGCCAGTGGAGTTGATGAGGCAAGTGCTGCAATTGAATTTGATATGTGTTGATTCCAGGAAGAAAGGCTATGACATCCCCATGACTATCGAAGCCTACAGTTGTGCGTCCTGGTCTGAGGTGAAGAATGTCCTAAAGGAATTCTCCAAGAGGTTTTCATTGGAAAGCTATGATGTTCTGAGGCTACAATATGGTCTAGTTAATTATGCTCATGATTATCTGCAAATGAGCTGGGCTATCCATCATGTAGATGAAATTGAAGACTACTGGGCCAATTGTAGAGATGACCTAGAGAGTAGAGAGATTTTATGCCAGATTAACCATTGAACAAATCAAAAAGTTCAAGGTCAATTTTGCATTTGAGGGGCTACTAGATAATGGCCAACACATGTATGATAATACCTATCTCAAGAAGATCAAGCCTCTCTCCATCATTTCTGAGCCCATGTTAGACCAAGACATTGGTGACTTGCAAACCCTAATGAGTGATATTTATAAGAGGACAGAGCAGTGGGTTGAATGGACCGAAGGAAGAAGGAAGAGGTCATAAAGGAAGCCTCCTACTCAAAGGACTCCTCCAACATCGTAACAAATTCTTCAGTAGTACTCCCAACTGTGTCCAAGAGTTCATCTCAACTAGCTGGTGGAGGTGAGGAACCTCTAGAAAAGGAAGTTCAACCAAAGAAGACTTGTGGAGGAGGTCCGCTCCCAAATATTGGAACAACAGAGGAACCCACCAAGGGTGCAGAATTAGAGCAGTCGGCAAAAGAAGTCACTATAAATGTATCGGTTGGCACCTCAACCCAGGATTCTCCAAGGTGAGGGTCCCCCATCATAGTGGAAGTGGGAGAAGATACTCCTTCAACCATAGAATTAGAAGAAGAGGCCAGGAAAAAGTAGAAGGTCACTTTAATAGCCAAATTGGTGTCCTCTTCTCCTACCTCAGTAAATCTATTTTGTCCTAGACCAAAGGCTACACCCCGAGTCATAAGGAAGTTGTTCATTGAGAAATTGATTTCAGCCAACAAAGTTACTAGCGCAAAGTCATGAATAAAGAATACTCTAGAATGCAAGAGGAAGAGGGAGGAAGAAGGAATTTCTAGCAAAGACTCCCTATCATGAGCCTATCAGCCCAAGGCCACAAAAAGTAAATAGAATAAAGTAAAGATGATGTCTACTCTGGGTTGTGACCCTGAGACTGGACACTTCACTATGGAAGTGCCCAAGCCGACCAAGGAAGGTAGATTAGAATATGACCACTTCATATTTTCAGTTGTAGTCATTATATATGGGGTTGGCTCATCATAATACCAAATTGGGCTGGTTGAAGTCTACTAATGTGGTGATAGAAGAAGAACTCGAGGAGCTCAAGACTACCAAGGTTCAACTGAAGGCAGAAGTGGCTGAGCTGACAAATTTCATAAGACATCTCCTCACTCTGATTGCAAGTGTTCCCAACACCCAAACCACCTTTGATCCCAGTGCGGTGGAGAATTAATCTATATTAGCCAAGTTGCAAGAAGATAGGCACTCCACACAGATCGAAAAGGGATGGGTTGAGGGACTCAAGTCTGAAGGGTTGGAAGTTGTCAAGCAATTGGGTAACACTCTCTTGAGGTTAGAGATAGAAAGAAATAACATCAAGAAGAATTTGTAAACTCTCACATCTGAGAGAGTGAAGTTTCAGGAGTGCATAGTGACGCTCCATGTAGCAGTGAAGATGAAGATCAAAGAGGCATTGAAAGCCAAGATTCTGCAAAAGGGAGATGAACCTCTAATCGAATGGCTTCAAAGTCTAGAGTTCAAAATTGAAATGATCATCTAGCCTGAGATGGGGTTGCAGCAAGTAGATGTTAAGGTCAAAGAATAACAGAACAAAGACTTTAATATTTTTCAAGGTATGCATACAGAATCATAGACAAGAGGGGAATGTAAAGAAATGATAGGAGTGACCAATATCCAGAAATCATTTTTTGATTATGTAGACAAGCTGTTAGAGCCATCTTCCACCCACTTGGACAAAGTGCCAGAGCTTCAGCAGTTGAGTGGATGTATTTATAAAACCATGGAAGAATTGAAGGATCGGATAGATGCAATTAAAATTCTAGCTAAGGAGCATTCCAGGTGGCTCATCTAATACACCAATGTCCACATTAACAGACATGAGGAGCTCATCAAAGTTATCACAGCTGTCACTGAGTATAGAGATAAATTAGGCAAAGGGAGCAAAACTGAAGCTTAAGTAAATTCTCTCTTTGTACTAAATTTTGATCAATGTTGTAATGGATAAACCTTTGGTTATCAATTCTCGTTGGGGAAGTTGAACCATTTCGGTTACCCCCTTTTGTAACGACCCAATTTGGGACTCTATATGTACTACTTCCAAAATCAATACAAAGGTTGGCTAAATTTTGGTGTGAAAGATAGCATTTTAATGAGTCAATCATGTATGTCTAAATGCCATTTATTTAACTGTTCCATTGCATTTCATCAGTCTTTCTATTGAATCCAAATGTTTCTTTGAAGTTAGATTTGCAATCTGTGTTCAAACCAAATTTTTTGTATTATGATTTTATATAGTTAAGCTAGGGGAAGATCTGTTGTTATCCTGAGTTGGGAAATGTTTTCTGTGATATAGATTGATTTGTGAGAATTTCATTATTAATCTTTAGTCATGCATTACCAATTTTGGGAGTTAATCTGATTGATGAAATCTCAAAGTTGGCTAGATTTAGAGTTGAATATTTCCTGCCCAAGCTATTTCCTGCCTAGGTTTAGCTTGGTTTACCTCCTCTATTCTCGGGTCAATAACATACTCCTATTAGACTAGGAAAGATCAAAATTCACTGAAAATCATTCATATAAGGGAGGTGTACCTTTAAGTTAAGAGGGAAATTAGTTTTTCAATAACAATTTTCCAATTGTTGTATTCGATTGTTCTTAAGTATTTTGGATATTTTAGGGTTAAATTTAAAAGAACAATCTGTTTACCAACAGACATAAAGAATATGAATGTAAGTCTAAGATTGAACAAATGAAGAAGGAAACCTACATGGACAAATATTGTCCTACATGCAGAATGAATTAGCACACAAATCTTGAATGCTGGAAAAAGAAAAGGCAAGCATGGAATCCTAAAGGTCAAGAAACTCCCTATCAACCAAAGAGAATTGGTAATCAATATGTATGGGACTACAATAGTTGGACAAATTGTGCAATATGTGGAAGATATGGTCACATTTCTGCTAACTATATGAGATAATGGACTGGAAATTCTAGAGGCTGGACAAACCCCAGAATGGCATGCTTACACTGTCATAAAGTTGGTCATCTCAAGAAAGACTGCAGAGACCAAATGACAAAAACATATCCCAATGGAAACACCATTGAAGATGTCCGGAGGGCTAGAGACAAAATGTGGAGAAAATCTTCAAGCAATGATGAAGCTGGACTGAGCAATGTAAATGATGACACCCCATCCAATGGATCCGATGACATCACCACCCCCACATAAGGAGAACAAGTAAGTATGGAATTGCACTACACCAAGTCATATTTTACATTAGTTCCATTATACAAATTGATAGATAGTCAAAATCTGCATGAATAAAGATGCATATTATGTTACTTGTTACAATTCTGAGAAAACAACTCCGTCGATAAGCACATACCAAAAATCATCAGTGGACATAATAGGATGATCTATCTCCACTTACCTAGAGTTTTTGGTCAACACATAAAAATTCTAAGTCACTAATGTAAATCGACACCTGTCGGTAAGGAAGCAAAGTTACAAAGTTGTCTTGACACTACATTGAGATCGATCAATGAAAGAAATAATCTTGATAGCTATCACGAGCATCCTGTCAACACCGAGAATGTTGTTTGAGAGTTTAACCGACAAACTCTATCTTCATGACCCAATGAGTTGTTGAGCATTTATGACAGACTTAGGGAAAAAGTCTATAAATACTCGACAGAAGCACTTCATTCTTCACTCACAAATTGAGCAAAAATAGAGTAGAGCGAAAAGAGAGCCATTAGAAGAGCATCCTTGACTCGATCCAAATCACTTTAAATTGATCACTCACAAGTTACATGGATTGAAGTAAGTAGCAAGCATACCAAGAACTCTGTTATTATTTTTGAAAGACCCCTAAATTCAAACCAATGGCAACGACTTCAAGAAAAGCCAAATTGAAGAATGAAAATAAGAATTTTGTTAAGCTAATCAAGAATAGCACATGTGTGGAACCAAAATACAATATATGCCTAGAGATTGCATCGAAACCCGATGATTCTGGCACATTTAAAAAAATTCCACCTAGGGTTTTATTGATAGAATATGTTAGATCCTACATCCACTGCAAGATCGCTGAGATTGGTGATCTGGAGATAGATCAAGCTTATAAGAAGCTATGTGATGATCAAGGGAACCTAAATGAAGAACACAAGAAATTTCAAGTAAAAGGGATAACTAATGCCCTATATTTCCCAAGGGTTTTCAATACTAATGGGATTAGGTTATTTCTAAGTAGAATGCACGATCAAAAGATATGGTTGGATGAGCCCAAGAAGATTACAAAGGATGTATTACATGCTATAACAGGTTACCCTATTACAAACAAACCAAAATCTCACAAGCATCCCTCTTGATCAGAAGTTGAAAAACTCACCAATGTTGTGTGGGATAACAAAGGACTTAAGGTGAACACCATCACCAATGAGGAACTGAGGTTTGGTGCATGTGTCATAGGGTACAAGATCTTTCAACCTAGCGGGATAAATAACATAGCATCAACATTAGTAAGCACAACTTACAAGATTGTCATGAAAGGAATACAAATGGATCTATGTGAGATCCTACTGAAGTAACTTGATGATAATATGACAATAATTAGGTCTACCAAGACAAAAACATGTAAGTTCAGCTCGCTTATAATGTGTATATTCTTTTATTTTCAAGAATACTTTCCTTCAATTGGAAAAATGAAGTGGGACACCACAAAGCTAGTCACATTATAGATAAGTGGCCTTATCGAGTCACTAGATGAAAAATTTGATTCAATGATGACTGAGTACTTCCTTGATTTCAAGGAAAAGATGATGGAAAGAGTAAGGATTCCTGAATAACTAATTGAAAAGGATAGGGAAGAGATATGCTTTATGGTGGATATAGATTTTACTCACATTAAGCCAGTTGAACCAAGAACAACTTGGTTACCACCACTTGACTATGAGATAAACATAGATCAAGCAACAAATGTAATTGATGCATTGTTGAATGGACCTGTTGACAGTAAGAAACCAAGATTTGGAACATATGAAGAGGCAAAGTCTAAGATAAAAATAGGCCTAGTCATAAATAAGATTGTCAACAAGAAAAACAAAATGGTAAAGAATCTTGAGAAGTTGTTGTTAATAAATGAGGAGAAAGAACAAATAGAGGACACCGAGGGATAGGGTGCCATCGGTGAAGAGGAAGATAAGAAAGTAGAAGATTATGAAGCCACAGAGTCAGATGAGCCTCCACCTCCAACCAAGAAACCAAGGACCACAGCAGCTCAGAGGACAAGGAGCCAAACTGCAAAGGAAGATACTACACCTTTTAAGAAAGGTCAAGTGAGGACCTATAAGAGGAAGAAAAAAACATCTAAGCCAACACCTACCAAAAGGAGGAGAAGACTCGTCAGAACCAAAGCCGACATTGAAGATTCAAAATAGGATGAGCCTCATGTAGAAAAGAAAATCTTAATCCCTCAAACAATTGATGAGGTTGCTGAATCAATTTCTACAACAGGTACCATGACTGAGAGGAAAATTAGACAATGGGTAAAACTGGATTCCAAGGACCAAAATAAAATAGAAGATCCAATAATCAGGTCTATGGTTAGGTTCAAATGTGTATCAGCTGAGTTTGTTGACAAAATACCCAAAGAACTGGGTGAAATAATTTCAACATGATGGTCTTATGTTTTGCAAATAGAAAAGGAAGCAAGGGAGAGGATACTTGTCACACTCATGCCTCCCGAATCCAAAATGGAAGAGATAAAAGAAATGATGAAAAATCATTCCAGTAAATTTTTGGCAAAGACAAGAGCCTACAACGTGTTATAGGATAAGTTCATAGAGATGGACAACATGAAATATGCTAAATGGAGACAAATTCTTGATCTACCTGCAGAATCAACAAGCTCTGAGAATCCATTACTTCTCACCAAGACACCTCAAATAGAGGAGAAGAAAGAAAAAGCAAGTCCTGAGCACATTGCTTTGGATAATAAGGATGATAATGAGCCCATTGACTTGGATAAAGTCATGGATGATATTGAAATTCAAGATATTACTCACTATGATTCTGATAAGGATCTAAAGAAGGATGATGATGTTATATTCATATCTCTTAAGAATCAAGAAAAGAAACAAGCATTGAAGACACTAGGAAATAAAGACATGGATGTCACTGATGAAACATGGCCAAACACTTCAATCATTGACATAACAGAACTAGACCCTACAGAACAAATCCAAAAGGATGGAGATGTCACTACTCAACAAGCTCAGACCGACGAGTAGGACATAACTCTAGATGCAGTATAGGTGGGCACACAGAACAATATGCCAGTATTGATGAAGGCCATCAATCTGATAGAAGGAAATGAAGAATCTACTGCAGATACAAGCATACCCATAAACAAGGGTTATGTAGAAACAAAGGACACAAAAAGTGAATCCAAAGATACAATTGCACAACAAGCTGCTACCGATGATCAGCAAGACAAGTCTACTAATCAAAATAAAGAAGGATAAAAACAAGTAGAGGAGGAAAAGAAGAAGGAGAAGAGTGAAGAAGCAAAGATAGATGAACCACAAAAGAAAATAGAAGATAAATCTGCTAAAACACCCAAGGTTGATGAAGAGATGTTTTCACCTAACCAATAGGTGAACCTAGAGCAGAAGGCACAAGAGGTTTCATCTACAAATCCTTTACTGACCGCCTCAGAGAAAACAAATGAACTATCAATGGTAGTTCATACATCTTTTTCTACACAAATCTCAAGGAAGAAGAAGAGAAAGAACAAAAATCCAGTCACTCTAGATGAAATAATTGAGATTCTAGTGTGATCCTAGAACATTGGATCCTACTAAACTAACAAAGTATTCTAGAATTTGTGAAAGGAAAGTTATCCAGGATAAGCTGAAAAAAGCCGCAAAAGAGTCAAAGGTACTTGAAGTTGCAAAAGGAATTCTTCAAATTTTTTTACCTAATATAGATGTTGATCAAGCAACTCCCATACTTGATCAATTAATAATTCTCACTGATGCTATCACATCTCAGAATATAGATGCTAAAAAGGTTATGAAAGCTAGACTTGAAACTTGAAATATGAATTCAAGTTAGCAGAGAAAATAAGCCAAGAAGTGGCACTGCAAAAGGTGAATTTATCTGACCTGGTAAGCACATTGGACACTATAATTTTAGAACCTATAGCCTTAATTCAAAAATTGTGCATGTTAAATCAACTCACAAAGGAGTATACAGATAAGATAGCACAAATTGATGCTGATCTTCAAACTAGTGCACAAGGTCTCATAAACAATGAAGATGCAATCAAATTTCACAATGACCAGCTCAAGAAAGCTAGGAAACTGAGACAGGATATACAAATTGTAGAAATAAAGTTCAAAGATGAGGTGAATGAGCTTCAAGCTCAACTCTTACCAACTCTCACATTACTACAACACCATATGATATAGGAAAGAACACTCATTGCCACCCCAGAAATGTCTGTACTAGACAACATTTATGATATGCATGCCAGGGTTGAACTAGAGCACATGGCACTGGAACTCCTCAAAGAAAAATGGGAGAAAATAATAGAAGATATGAATAACAGTCACTCCCATATCCTTGATACTTTGTAAGTTGCACATTTTTGTCACATTTTTGACACCTTATAAGTTGTACATTTTTGTCATGAGTATTAAAAAAGGGGGAAATGATATGTATAGTCAGTCAGTAAAAGGGGGAAATGATATGTACAATCAATCTTTCAAAAGAGGAAAGATTATGAAAAAAAGGGGAATGTATATTACAAAGGCAAGTATACATATACATATACTTATACTATACCGATGCATATAGTTAGGGGGAGTCATATAATGAAAAGGATATATACATGGTGTACATACTAAACACTTTAGTATTTTGTACATATCAGTTTTTGATACTAATGTCAAAGGGGGAGATTGAAGAAATTATATTTTCCATTACTATATGCAAGGAAAAACATGATAAAAAATGTCATTTTATACTACACTGATAGATAGGGCACAAAACTACTTGACGCAAAGGTTACCAATATTGCTAAGTACAAAGCATCCCGACGCAATACTATTCAGTATTACCCGATGACAGAAAAGACAAAGGAACCTAACCAACAGTGCAACCCGAAAAAATATTCAAGAGTGGAACCCAATAGATCAAGGGAACCTGATGAGTAGTTCAGAAAGGAACACTGACAGACTTTCATTCCAAACCGACAATCAGATACCAAAAGTCAGTTACATCCTGCAAAAAGTGGATCTGACTTCCACGTCAGATAAATCACTGAAGTTTTATATTTAGCTTCTTGATTTGTTTTAAATCCCTTACGTGAGGGAAAATAAATGTAATTATTATTATTTTTATCAGTTTAACTAATTTAAAAAAATGCAAACTAAAGGATCAAGGTCAAGTTTTATACCTTGGATCTAGAGTTAACATTGTAATGCATGATTCAAATATAGGTCAAAGAACTTGTATAAATAGATGCTCAATCAATTATGAACATGTTGTTCAATGATGATTGTAGTCACTAAGAGAATCTATGGATTAGGAAAGAGAATACATGCAGAAGCATAGACAAAGATCAAATCATTTTTCAAGAACAAGAACGAAGGCTATCGACAAGCAGGAAAAGGTATTAATCAATCACTATAGGTCATATTCATATATTGTAAACTTTAATGGATCTGTAATCAAAAATTATAGATTGCATACAGTCAGGTCATACATATTGTACACATTCTAACAAGTTTAGTACACTTAAGAAATCCTTTTAAGGAAGGTGGATTTAACAATCCTATTGTAAATCTCTTATCCGAGTGCACACTACATCAGTGTTGATAAATCTCTTAACAGAGAAGATCCTAAGAGGTCTCCACATTAATACTCCTAATAGGGTAGATCATCAGAAGTGATCAAATTTTAAGCCTTAACTAGCTCCCTTCCAGTCTGCAGATAGTGAATTTTTGTGGGTGCCATCCCCACCGCAATTTTTACTTCCTAACAGGAGTTTTCTGCTATATGATATCTTGTGTTATGTGTCTATTATTTTCATGAATGTTTCTATGAATGTTGCATACAGTTAAGTTTATGAATCAATATTACATGCATGAGGAAGAACACTAGATTTGGTAAGTAATACAATAAATATTGATTGCTAATGAATTAAGGTGAAAAGTGCTAAAAATTTTAGAGGTACTAATTCACCCCTCCCCTCTCAGTACTACTTCCCATTAATCCCAAAAAATGATAGACCCCGTCAAATAAAAGGAAAAGGCACTATTATGTTGAACAATCAAATCAAATGTGAAAATGCTTATTGGGTAAAAGGACTTAACTACAATCTATTGAGTGTTTCACAGTTGAATAACACAGGTCACTGAGTTGCATTTGAGAATAGAAAGGCTAGAATCTATGATGGAAAAGGAAAATTGATCAACACTGGTGAACAATCTAAAGGTAACCTATTCTATCTTGACATAGCTGAAACTAATTGTTTATTGGAAAAGAATGAAGATATATTGTTATGGCATAAAATACTTTGTCATCTAAATTTTGACAACATGGTTAAGGTTAGTAAAAAAGAAAAAGTTAGAGGCTTATCGAGCTTATCTAAACCAGACCATGTAATGTGGAAAAATTGTCAAATAGGAAAGATGTAAAAATCTAGTTTCAAGAGAAAGAATTTTTCATCTAATGACATTTTAGAGTTAGTTCATACTGACCTATGTGGACCAATGATAACACGGAGCTATTATGGGGACAAATATTTTATTTTATTTTTTGATGACTACTCTAGGAGGATGGCTATCATGTTCCTAAAAGAAAAATCTAAGGCATTTAAAATGTTTAAGTAGTATAAAGCTAAAGTGGAAAATGAAAATGGTAGAGAGCTAAAGTGTTTGAGATCTGATAGAGGAGGTGAATTTATTTCTGATGAGTTCACTAAATTTTTTAATGAGTATGGAATCAAAAGATAGGTTTCTGCACCGAGGACACCACATCATAAAAAAATTGCTGAAAGAAGGAACATATCAATTGTTGATCGTGCCAGAACATTGATGATTGAAAAGAGTGTTGCACAAACATACTGGAGAGAAGCAGACAACACAACAGTTTACACACTGAATCGAGTACAACTAAAGAAAGATTCAAACAAAACAACTTATGAGCTATGGTATGATTATACTCCCAATGTGAGCTATTTTAGAATGTTTGGTAGTAGGTGTTATATTCTAAAAGATGATAAAAATGGAAATTTTGATTCAAAAAGTGATGAAGGAATATTTCTTGGATATTCTACTGAGAGTAAACCTTACAAATGTTTGAATAAGACAACTAACAAAATCATTGAGAGAGAAATTGTGAAAGTTGATGAATTTGCTGAGCTAAATGATGAGGACAACATGAGAGAACCTGAAGATTATAGTAAATTTGTTTATTGGGAAGAATGTGATATTATACCGACGTAGATGCCTAGCTTTACCATGCAATAGGGTAACGTTACCATGCAATAGGGTAATGTCACTGGGAAATAGATAGCATGGACCAAGAATTAAGAAAATGTTGAAACCAAAGATCATGAACCAAAATAAAATGAACCTACAAAATAAAATGATGAAGGATAGAGATTTAAACCTGTACTTCCTAAATATGTTAGAAGACATCACCCATAGGATCAGATCATTAGAGATAAAAGAGCAAGCATAATGACAAGAAGTAAGTTCAGAGATGACACTTGTTTAATTTGTGAATTTGAGCCTAAGAATGTTAGAGATGCATTAGAAAATGAAGAATGGATTAATGCTATGAATGAGGAAATTGAGTAGATATAGAAAAATAAGGCATGGAAATTAGTACCGCGACCGAGCGATAAAAAATTTATTGGCACCAAATGGATTTTTAGAAACAAACTGAATAAATATGGGAATGTAACCATAAATAAAGTGAGATTAGTTTGCAAATGGTATGCAAAAGAAGAAGGAATTGACTACAAAGAAACTTTTGCACCTATTGCTATACTTGAAGGAGTAAGAATACTACTTGCATATGCTGCATATAAAGGATTCATGGTATATCAGATGGATGTAAAGTTTGCATTTTTGAATGGAATACTGGAAGAAAAGGTATACATAGAACAACCTAAGGGATTTGTTGATCTTGATCAGAAACACATGGTATGTAAGTTACACAAAGCTTTATATGGACTGAAATAACCACTAAGAGCATGGTATGAAATATTGCATTCATATATTATGAGTATTGGATTTATTAGAACAAGTGACAACAATAATTTGTATTTAAAAGGAGGAAATGATGATAAGAAACTTCTTTCTAAAATATTTGTTGATGATATCATATTTGGAGGTAATGATAACTTATGCACTTCATTTTATGATGAAATGAGGAAAGAATTTGAGATGTCGATGTTTGGTCAGATCAATTTTTTTCTAGGATTGAAAATTTTACAACAACCTATAGGAATCTACATTACTCAATCAAAATACATCAAGGAAATACTAAAGACATTAAAAATGGAGGAATCAAATCCAGTCATAACACCTATGGTGACAAGATGTAACCTGACAAAAGAAGACAAGACACCTGAGGTGAATCAAACCTTGTAAAAATCTATGATTGGTAAAATGATGTATGTTGTTCACACAAGACCTTACATTACACATGCAGTTGGAATAGTTGCAAGATTTTCTGCTAACCCCAGAGAATAACCTATGACTGTCATAAAAAGAATTTTTAGATATTTGAAGAATACCGAGGATTATGGAACATGGTATAAAAGAGAAGGAAAATTTGAATTGAAATTTTATACTGATGTTGATTGGGCTGGGAATACAGATGATAGAAAGAGTACTACTGGTGGAGCATTCTTTATTGGAGAAAGACTAGTTACTTGGATAAGAAAGAACCAAGGATGCATATGTCAGTCAGCTGTAGAAGAAACGTATGTTGTTGCTACTGCAAATTGTTCTAACATAGCATAGATAAAACAATTGTTGAAAGGAATGAATAAAGAGATCACTAAACCAGTAATGATTTATTGTGATAATACAAGTGCTATCAATATTTTAAAGAATCCTATTATGCATGCAAAGACAAAGTACATATCTATAAAATATCACTACTTAAGGGAACAAGTACAAGATAAACAAGTAATACTAGAATATGTACAATCAAAAGAACAACTTGCTAACATATTCACAAAACCCTTACCGAAGGATACATTTGAGTACTTGAGAGGTAGACTATGGGTTGGTCCCTTATCTTTTGGTAACTGAGCTTATTAGGAGGTTGCATTAACCTACATGAAATCAAAATATCAATCATGTTGATGCAAAGCTGAACTAGACTAACATAAACATATCCATATACTAAAAGGCACCTATAACACTGAAAATTAGAGATATTTTTGGCTACTGAAGAGCTGTATATTTTATTTTTTGCATTGTTGTCAAAGGGAGAGAGTTGATTAATGAAATATATATCCATCTAAGGGAGAGAGTTGATCGATGGAATATCTACTCATTGAGGGAGTACAGAGAAAGGGAGAGAAAATAAATATCTAATCTACAGAGAGATTCAAGAGCTGGAACGTCAAAACTATAGGGAGAGTCTGCATGGTGAAAAAAAAATTATACTGACACAACTTATATTCAAGCAAAGGAGAGCTACAAAATTGTTGTAGTTGTAGAACAAAAGTTTGGTATTTTGTTGTATGGAATTTTATATTGCATATTTCATATTGTGTTTCCATCAATGCCAAAGGGAGAGATTGATGAACTACAACTCATTATATGTTTGAAGTCATTTGTTGATATTTAACCAAGTTGCAAAAGTGATAATAAACATTATCAGTTAATGTATTGTCATTGATGTCAACTTATTTGAGTATTATTATGGTGGAAAATATTTGTTATGGTTTGAAGATCTGGAAAAACAATGTTTATGTAGTCCCTGAATGAAGAGTTTTGTATACACCAAGAGACATTAATAACTGAGTAAAACATAGTGTATACCAAGCACAGTGATAACTGAGCAAGGGATCGTTGACACAATTATTGATCATGCAATTTAATCCAACCGAGGCCGACTTGGATGATGAGCTAACAATTTATGATTTTGAGTTAAAAGATAAAGTTTTTTATTTGATCAAACGGTTATTAAAATTCAGTAAAGATTGGACCATAGGGAATGAAACATGTTTTTAACACAACTACCGAAGATGGATCAAGTGGGAAAATGAACGATGGATATTAAGTGAAAAGATATGAAGGATGAAAATTAAATGGGCTATGATGTCTATATAAGAGACAAGAGATTCATTTTGAATCATACACTTGAAGCGCATACATGTGATTTTATGCATGTTTGATCAAACTGGTTAAAGACAAAACCGAGCATTTTTCTACAAACATAACCGAGCAACAGGGGAAAGAGGATTACTGAGAAGAACAAGTATGAAGTATGAGATGAACTGAAGAAGTAAAAATTGACCAGAGGTATTATGTACTTAGAATAGATCTGAATATGTGCAAATTAGAGTTGTATTTGAATTAGATCATTATTGTATCAGTTTAACCATTGTTACAGATAAATCTCTGAACTGAGTAGGATACTGAAGTCCTTATTATAACATTCAAAGAATGTTGAGTATTTTCTTGTTGACCCCATAGTGAATGCATTGTCAAGAGAGAACTATTAGTTTTAAATCCTCTAACTAGGTCACATTTAACAGTGTGCATTATAACCTTTAACAAGGCTGGCTCTTCACTGAGGTCACTTCAAAAGAGTGAAAATATTTTGGGTTACCGGTCCCAAGTGACTTTTACCTTAGCAGGTTTTCCATGTTAAAAATCTGTGTCAATGTGCATGAATGTTGTGGATAGTTATTTTACTTTACACTTTATTTTATTGACCTAGATCGGTAATCACAGTATTAATTTATTGACCCTCGGTAAACATTATTGATGAAAGTTTAAGTTTACAGAATACATTTTCACCTAGTTAATTTATATGATTGAATTTGTTTTGGTATAAATTTGGAGAAATTTGGGACTGTAGGATAATTTTTGAGGAAACTAATTCTAACTAATTCACCCCCCTCTCAGTTATTCTAATATATACGTAGATCTTCTTTAAGTTATCCGAGCACTGGTGATCAGATCCTGCTAGGTGTCACCCCATCACAATGGATCTACCATTATCTTGCAATCATGTCTAGCTCTAGGAATAACACCTGCCACATGATTTACTTGAACCTGATTTATCTTTAACTGTGTTGACCCAGATCTAACTAGGACAGGTGGCACGTCAGCGCAATGGCTAGAAGACTATCATCTAAGCATCTTTCCATTAAGTCAAAATGCCATCCATAAGATCTTAAAAAACTTGAGGGTAAAAGCACAATAATCTGTCACCTTTTAGGCTAACTTATCAACATAGCTGAATTTTAGTATTTCTAACTAAAAATTAATTTTGGTCAAACATATAGTCTAGCTAGATTCATTCTAGCTAAGTTAGATAAGTTCTTTAACTTTTCCAATTGGAAATGTCTATTAAATGTATATTTTATACCACTTTGAGTCCAATTACCATAGAAATAAAATTATTTCAGAAAAAGTGACATTTCAATAACTCCTAGTCTTTTTAATGATATTTTTAAAAAAATACAAAAATACCCTTTTGTAGAGATCAGAGTCAAGAATATCCTCATATAGATTTTATAGTATTTTAATTAGACAGTCTATTTTAATTAAAAAATATTAAAAGTAGGTATTTTAACAGTCAAGCAGTCGTTGATTCGAAAAATATAAAAAATGATAAATCAATTCAAAAAAAATTAAAATCATAAAAATGCTAGACAACAAAGTCCTCTTCAATAATATGTAATTTATTTGGTTTTTGGTATAGTTTTGATAGGGGAAAAGTGGTGGGAGACAAAAACTATTGATTTCAGGTAAGTTCAACTTTGAAAAATTATAACAGGAAAAATATAGATTGAAAAAAATTCTTTCTTTTTTCTTCTACACTAGCTATACATGTCATCTAAAACATATTCTAAAATTGGATGAAAAAAACAATGTTTTACTTATAATGATTTGGCGGGAAGTAAACTCCTTGATTTACAGTATTTTTCAGGAAATGAAAAATAGACCTCAAAATTTCAAAAAACATATTAATTTTGGTTCAATTTAAAAAAAAAAAATTATAGACATATAATTCATCCTATTTCACACATTTCTTTAGTTTACATCATCTTCAAATTCTCAACAGAAATGTGACTTTTATGCCCTTGAAGTTTTACAATTTTGGTGTTATTAACCTTTTCCTTTGTAAAAGGTCACAGATTATTGTGATTTTACCCTTGACTATCCTTTATCTACCATAGCGACCTCCGGGACCATGACATCAGCAATGCCACGTCTCGACCGAGCGCAATGCCTTAATATTAGATCTTGATAATCTTTGTCGTCAAGGCTTAATGCCCACCGTCGAATCTAACTTTAATCTATCCTCAGTCTCTTAACTTGATTTTCAACTTATCAGTCATAATCCCTCTTATCTATGAATCACTGAATGGAACTTGACCTAACTTGGCTTAACCGTGATTAGATCTGGAGATTAAAAGATAAGGAAAACTCCAAGTCGCTGAAAATTTTACATAACTTAAGTTACATTCTGAGAACTAGCAACAACCCTTGGATTCTTCTGACTTTGAAACATGTGGCACAATCCTGCAAGATCTTTGACCGCATAACTTAACTAAAGATGATCACAAGATTTAGCGACTAATGCAATCTCTGAATCTCGTAAAGTTTGACTAAACCTTGATTTTATTATGAGATCACGTGACAACCACAAGATTTTCTTTGCATCGACGGCTGAGACTTAATCTCATGATTCCTTGACTTAAATCTGATCTTCTATGAGATTTGGAGATAAATCTATCTCTGAACCCCCAAATAAACTTAACTTGACTTGGCCAAACTCAGGTTCTATTATGAGACCTAGAGATTTACTAAATTGCTAAGTCGCTGAATATATCTTTAACTCTTTATTTGATTCAGAGATTTAGCACACACCACATGATCAGATCTGCATCAATGGTCCTCACCAGATCTCTAAATAAAAGTGTTGACCTTGACTTTGTCTAGCAATTTATAGATAACCCTTTGATCAAAACAAGGTCTACGGTCATGATTTAATCTCCCGATCAAAAGAGCATATTCTATATCATTTGGAGACTAAGAGATAAAAGACCCACCAAGTCCCCAGATCACTTAAGAATATTCCATCCTGATTACGATATTAGGAGACAAGGAAAGGGTAAAAAGGTAGATAAATCTTAAGTGATTTAAGTTACTCGAAAAAGTAACTTCAAATTAGAACAAGTCTTATAGGGTTTAGGGTTTTAGCATTGAGTTTCACAAAAATGACCAAGGGTTTAGGCGAGAGACCAAAAATAATTGCAGAGATAGGAGCAAAGGAACAGAATCATGGAAAAATTTTGACAAGTGCTAACACTATCCATCTATTTCATTTCAATTACATACATATCTACTAAATATTTTTTCAAATACTCAAAGTATTTTAGTTTTGCAGATTATAATATATTGTGTTCAATTTGAATTATTTGAAGTTCTTTGTTCATATCTTGAGAGAGAATATTTGGAATGTGTTTTATCTGGTATAAAAAGCCTTAAGAAATGAAGGATAAGCTAAGGTATAGGCCTACCAGCCTTGGTTCTACAGAACCAAAATTGCAGAAGGTTCAACCTTGCCTTGGCTGAATCTTGTTAGTTGGCCAAATCACTTGGGTTTCCCAACATTAGATTGGCAAGTCCATAGGAAATCCAATTTGTTTATTTGAGCACCAACACAACTCACATAGAAATTATTACGCTACTAGGACAAAAATATCCATGACGTAGGTGCTCATGTTTTTGCCTATCCCATGTATTATTTCCATGCTAATGAAGATCTCTATCATCAACACAATACCCTTGAACACACATGTTCAAAATCTTGGGGGAAAATTATGCAACCCCTTTCACTGTAATAAAATAATTGATTTGGAGGTGAACGAGGTGGGTCTCTATTTAACTGGGTTGTAGTGAGGTCTTTGGTACCTATCCAATCAGTTTATACATGTGTGACTCACTTAAGAGCCTAGTTGACCATGTTGGCTATGTAAGGATACTACACCTGATCCAGACTGTCATCAACACACCTCACCTAAGATTGGCTAGATATAATACATTCAGGGATTTGGCTCACGTCTTGTTTATATACTGATCAAAAGGGTTACCAGTTTGAGTTCATTCTTTGAGGAAGAAGCACTTTCCCCAGACAAGCCTCTCTAAAAAATTAGAAAGGTTTTTATTCTAACAGATTGTGCAAGTGCACCAAAGACTCAAAACACATGGTTAATCACATTAAGCACCCAAAGGTTAAATTTGAAATGAGCTACCATCCATACAAGCATGTGAGTTCAATTTTAAGCCCAAACCAAATGATATTTTTTCTTGTTTAGTTTTAAATGCACGAATTCCAAAAGTTCTTTTTCTTGTTTAGTTGTTAACCATGTGCCAATTTGAGACACCAAAATGAAATGTGAATTGTGATGTTTAAGCATGCATTGTTCATTATAAAGCACCAAACAAAAATGAATTGATTTTAGATTAGTTCAAATTTATAGTTGCTTCCATGCCACAACCTATTAGGAAATTGTTAGTACCAAAAAATTCTAGCAATTTAGATCTGATAATCCACAAGCATGCTAGTATTGATGTAATAACAATTGAAATTTTTAGAATATTCTCTTACCTTGTCCAAATATGTTTTTATAAGACCTTTGTAACCGATCTCTATCTCAAGTGCCTCAATTCTTAATCTGCACGCATGTTCTTTATTTTGTTTAATCTCTCGCTCTCTTTTTCATTGCTCAATGGGCTTCTAAATTTTAACTTTTTTGAGCTTTGGGGACACATTGCATCTTTCTATTCTTATGAAAAGACCTGTTTGCATTTTTTGAGATAAATAAGACAGAAGAGAATTTTTAAATTTTGCCAGGCAAGTGCGGTGATTTAGATCTGTAAGTGTGGTGCTTAGGATGTGTAACTATGGTGAAAGAAGTGAGTAAATGTGTTGCTTCTTCTGTAAGTGAGTTGATACAGTGGGGTAAGTGTCACATAAGATCTCTGTAACCTATATCTAGATAGAAAAAATAGAAGAAGATAATAGCAACTTGATCGTATTAAACTAGTAGATTATGATGAAAATAAGGGTCGCTGTCAGATAGTCAAAAATTAAAGCCCAAATCATGATCAATAAAATACCAGTCTATAGGATAACAGAAATCACAAAAAAATAGAATATGACAACAATTGGCAGAAAAGTGCGTTGAATTAATGCTATAAGTGCAACAATTCTGAGATATAAGTGCGTTGAACAAGTTCTATAAGTGAGTCAATACAAGATCAAGTGCGTCAAATAAATATTGTAATTGCATTGATGTAAAGTGTACTTGCATAAAATAAATTCCAAAACTGTGCAGAAACATTAAAAAAAAGTAATTAGATTTTCAAAGATTTTTGGTTCACATCGGGTTTACCATTTTGTAATAAGGTAATAGGGATCAATAGAAACCTGCAATAACATAAGATATCTCAACCATGAAGAGATTGTTAGAGAAACTAGTATTTTGATAATCAAGAAAATATGTAAGACAAACAATAAGCATAAACAATAATCAATATGAAATCATTCTAAGAACATGAATACGCAAACCATAAAATCTTTCCTTGGTGTTCTCCTTCTCTATGCAATGTGGGATCTTAGAAATGAGTTCTTGGTGTGCCAACATATAAACTTCAAAGCAATTGTGGTTCTTCTGGTTACCAAAACCAAAGGTTTGGCTCTTTATTTATAAGATAGGGTTCCAACCCAGATTCCATGATTGAAGGACTGATTAGTTGTTATTGAGGAGTTGAACTCAAAGTGAGTAGGATTTTAAATCTACATGACTGCCATGATTGGGGGATTTGACTAAATGAGGTGGAAGGGATAACTCAAGTGAGTGAGAGTTCAACTCTAATTGACTTACCTGATTGAGGGGATTGACTCAAGAGGTGGAATAGGAGATTAAGTTAGGAGAGAGATTCGTGGAGTGAAGAGTTGTGATTGAAAATCTAACTCAAAGTGAGTGTGAGTTAGGATTTAGGAGGATATTTATAATTTAAATAAATAATAAAATGTTTATTTTCACATGTGGGGATATTTTATAAATAAATAATTACTTATTTATTTATGAGATGAATTATTAGTTTAATGCAATAAATATAATTTGTTTAATCATGAGAGGGGAAAAATTAGTTTAATTAAATAAATAGCATTTATTTAATCATAAGATAGAATTTGATTTAATTATTACATAAATATAATAATTAGTGAAGGGGGAATATTAATTAAATTTAATTATTTAATTAATTACAAGGCGACATGGAATAATTAGATAATATTTAATTATTTAACTATTTTGTAGATGAAGAGGTGATGAAATATTGATTAGATGTTGAATAGTTAAAGTAATTGATTAAAATTACTTAGTTATGTAATTAAAGGGAAATGATGATTTTGACTTTGGAATATAGTAGGATGATGCATATTGATTAAATAATAAAGATTATTTAATAATTTAGGAGGAATGTTAGTAATGCCATTGTAACAATAGGTCATTTTCAAGTGTCTATAGTTACATGTAACAATAACAAAAGTTCCAAGTCAAATAGGACTCTATTGTTGAATAAATCAAAGTTAGTTATTCTTTTACTCTTTTTTCTCATAGCTTCTCCTCTATATATATGAGGGATCTCGTTAAATATAATCTTTTACCATATGCAACAAATTTTTTTTTGATTTGAGCAGCATTTTAAGACTTTGTTTTTGAAGTGCAAATGATATTTGAATCAAGAAAAGGATCCAATTGTATTCAATCTTTGAGTTGAATCAAATTGTTATGTGGTGATAGTGTTCAATGTCATTATTTTTAAATTATCTTGAGTTGGTTTCAGATACTATGGCAAATTGCTAATTTTTTTAAAAGAGTTGTCAAGTCTAATTTTTCAATGTTTGAGTTTCATCATTGAATTTGGAAGTTGTGCTGAGTGTTTAAGATATATATAACTTGGAGTCTCTGAGATTCAATTTAATTCTACATGCATGTGTTTAGAGTTGTGGTGATGAGGAGATTCCTCTCCTAGAGCTTCTAGCTCTCTATAATACCTTCAATGGTCTTTCTTAGGGTCTCACACTCTCTACCCTATTTAGAGGATTCTTTCCTAATCCCCTAACCTCCTAGGAACTTCTCACCAACTTCAAACTTCACCCTTCTCACTCTTTCTTCACTTCCTTGCAAGCATGACTTCACAAGCCTCTAAACACTCCAATGGTGTAAACTACCTAGGGTTAGGATTTCCTACTCCCCTTAGGCCTATTCACACTCCTCTAGATCCAATTTGGTGATCCCTTCAACCAATTTTCAAACACTGAAAATGTGTTCTTTCTCCCACAAACCCTTAACAAAACCAAAAAAAAATTGGATATTCTTTGTGGGTTTTTCCTTCCCTTGAGGATTCACTAGGTCTCAAACCATAATGGTGTTTGTATAGTATATTTATACCAAACCCCTAAAAATAAGGGTTTTGGAGGCATGTAGACTGGTTTGGTAATGTGAACTTCTTTATTTGATAAGTTGGACTACTCTGATCTTCCCCTTCCACAAGAAGTTTTGCAATACATGCATCCTCACTTCCCCAACCTTGATTTTCTCATACCAATCACTCTGCAATCACCATTGCTACTGTTGCTTCCAGTTACCCTAGCCAGAATGCTCATCACTCGCCTAGGGCTTGGTTGTTCTTGGACCTCCCCTGCACACACACACACACTCCACAAGCCATATTTAAAGAGTATATACAAGGCTCTGATGGATTCCAAGTGGTCATGGATTTTGAACTACGGGAACTCCAAGAAAACCAAATTTTTACATGACTGGACCAAAACTGGCTAGTGAACTTGCAAAACACAAATTAATTAACAAAACTTAACTAGAAAGACTAAACTACTAAAATACCACCACAAAAAGCTTGGAAATTAAATTTCAAACACTATCTCATCATTAATTTAGTCCATTCAATCCAATAAAGTGATGGATGGTGGCTCTGTCACAAAAACACACTGTAAATAGATCCTTCCTACTGATCAGTCTGTACAAAATGAAATCTAACTAAAAAAATTAGGGTTGTCTAAACCTTATATACTCCTATCCCATCTATCTAGACCATTTGGTCAGGATTTGGGCACTCTAATGGCCGATTCCTAAAATCTAGGAAATGTTGTCATGACAACTTTGACAACTTTTGTCAAAATTGCAACTTTTCCATTTTGAGTGTCTTAATTGGTTTCAAACTTTACCAATTGACCTCAAATGGTTAGAAAACAATAAAAAATTAAAAATCTTCCCAATTTGGGAATTTGATCAACCCTTTGACTTTTGAGTTGACTTCTAGGCCTTAGACTCCTAGAATCAACTAGACTCAAACAACACAACCCTAATCTCTTCAAACCTAAACCACACCTCAAACACACACTAGGGAATTTATACTTAGTCCTTATTTATGGATGGTTGGCCAAAACAACCTACAAGACAAAATAGTTAAGACCTTCTAGTAGACCTTAAGGGTGCTCTTGCACCATACTCCCCTCCTACAAGAAAACAAGTTAGGGTACATTTGGTGTCAAGAACTCCTCACTGACTCCATGTTTCTTGAAGTCACTCTCAGCTATCCAAGTGGCTTCTGACTCTGGTTGTTGCTTCCACTTCACTAGATGCTCCATGTAGATCTTATGTCTAGTTTTCTTTTTTGCCCTTGAATCCAATATCTTCTCAACTTGTGGCTTGTCTTGTTCCAGAGTCTTGAACTCTCCCATCTCCTTATGTACCTATATTTTGTAATGTATCTCATCCATCTCTAGCCCCTTATACTTGACCAAATATTTCACATTAAAAATAGGATAAATTGACATCTCCTTGGGCAACTCTACCTTGTATGCATTATGCCCATACTTTGCCGATATATTACAAGGTCCAATTCGTTTCATTTGTAGCTTGCTGGGTATCAATTTTTATAATCTTGCATTGTTTAAGAACACCATGACTAGTTCACCCACTTCAAACTGCAATTCTCTTCTTCCCTCATCTTTCTTTACCTTCAATTTTTTATTTGCCTCCATCAAGGTCTTTTGCACTTGCTCATGAACTTCCTTCATTGATTGTGCAAAATTATCAGCATACCCATTGATTCCCTCATATCCTTTTAGGTCTCTAAGTGCCATCACACCCCTTGGAACTTAGAGAGCTCTTCCCTGTCACCCTGTTGGTACTGTCATTGTAGGCAACTTTTGCCTGTGGGATAACTTGCTCCCAACCTTGTCCATATTCCTTGGTCAGACACCTAAGCGGGTTCCCAAGTACCCTTTTGATCACTTCAGTATGCCCATCTGTTTGAGGATGATAGGAAGATCCATGAGATAAATTTGTTCCTAATCTCTTCCATAGGGTCTTCCAAAAGTGACCCATGAACTTTACATCCCTATCTACAACAATACTCATTGGTAGGCCATGAATCCTTACTACTTCTTTGAAAAACAAGTAGGCAACATGGATAGCATCATGTGTTTTTTTACATGGTATGAAGTGACTCATTTTGCTAAACCTATCTACCACAACAAACACACTGTCTAATCTAGTTGGATTCCTAGGTAACCCCACTATAAATTCCATGCTTATGCACTCCCAAGGTCTACTTGGAATGGGTAATGGCTGGTAAAGTCCTGCATTTGATGAAGTACCTTTAGCCTTCTGACATATGCCACACTGCTCCACATATCTTCTCACATCCTTCTGTTAGTAATAACTGAGAGGGGGGGTGAATCAATGGCCTCAAAAACTTATCCTTTAAAATTTAATCCACCAATCAATACACCTCAGATTATTAATTCCCTACAAGATGCATGCCTTGAAATACTTTGAAATAATTAACTGTCTGTCGGTTTACCTTGTCTGTCCTTATTCTCCTTGATTACTGATAAGAAACAAAACTTATTTACTGATACTCAGTAAATATGAAGAGTATACCAATCAATCCATAAATGCATATGCAAAATGTAAAACAATAAAGTAATAAACCATACACACATAACACATGGATTTTAACGTGGAAACCCTGTTAAGGGAAAAACCACTAGGACCGGTACCCCAAATTTTCACTCTTCTGAAGTGAGCCCTG
>MU228190.1:2251214-2263119 GCA_018584345.1 Thuja plicata | reverse complement strand
TATATATATATATATTTGTGTGTGTATATATAAATATATATATATAGATATATATATGTACACACACACACACACACACACACACATATAAGGTAGTAACAGTCGCAACGCAACATGGATGACATTTTTTCCTTTTTTATTTTGTTAAGGTTTGTGTTAAATGATTAAGTGATGGCATAACCTATAGAATTTTTATGAATTATAATTTTCTTAATGTTAATGTTAGAGTTATGGTTACATTTAGGGTTATTATAACAATTATGTTTACCATTTAACCTATGGTAAATGATGTTGATTTTTTTCAAATTTAGTTTTTTTATTAAAGTTGAATGATGAAAAAATTAAACTCCTGGATATATATGCTAGGGTTCAAGATCTAGGGTTGGGGTTAGGACTAGAGTTAGGATTATCATTAGGGTTAGTGTTTACATCATGATTAATATTATGGTTAGAGTCATCTTTTGATTGGGGTTAGGGTTAGGGTTAGGTTTTTATAGTTTAAGACTAGGATTATTGTTAGGGTTAGGGTTTACATCATGCTCAATACTATGGTTAGAGTTAGGGTTTAGGGTTAGAGGTAGAATTAGGGTTTAGAGTTAGGATCAGGGAAATAGGGTTTAGAGTTAGGATCAGGGAAATAGGGTTAGTGTTAGGGTTTAAAATTAGGGTTAGGTTTAGGGATTAGGATTAGGATCATAGTATATATGTTAGGGTTATGGTTTAGGATTTAGATAAGGGTTAGGATTAGGTTAGAGTCTTGATTAGGGTTTAGGTTAGGGTGAGGGTTATACTTTATCATTTAGGATTAGTATCATGGTTAGAGTAAGGGTTTACATCAAGGTTAGTATTATGGTTAGGTTTAGAATTTAGGGTTTGGGTTTGTAGTTTAGGGTTAGGATTATCATTAGGGTTTAGGATAAGGATTATGCTTAGTGTTAGGGTTTACATCATGGTTAATATTATGGTAAGAGTTAGGGTTTTGATTAGAGTCAAGATTGATGGTTAGGGTTAGAAGTTTAAGATTAGTATTATAGTCAGGATTATGTTTAGTGTTAGGGTTTACATCATGGTTAGTATTATTGTTAGGGTTAGGGTTTAGAATTTAAATTAGGGTTAGTAAATTAGTATTAGGCTTATGGCTTGGGATTATAATTATGGCTATGTTGAGAATTTATATCATGGTTAGAACTATGGTTAGGCTTAGGGTTAGGATTAGGAAAATAGTTTAACTTTATTCCATGGTTAGGGTTAGGGTTAGGGTTGGGTTTAGGGCTTGGGTTATGATAGTGTTTAAGATTATGATCATGTTTAGGGTCAGGGTTTAATATTAGGGTTAGGGTTAGGATTATGATTATGGCTATGGTTAGGATAGAGATTTGGGTTTAGGGTTCATATCATGGTTAGTGTTATGGTTATTGTTTGGGCTTTTATTAGAGTGAGGTGTAGGATTTGGGTTTATGCCATAGTAAGGGTTAGGGTTGGGTTTAGGGTTTACAGTATGCTCTTTATTAGGATTAGGATTATGGTCAGGGTTAGGGTTTAGTCTTTGGGTTAGCGTTAGGAATACGATTTTGGTTAGGGGTAGGGTTAAGACTAAGCTTAGGGTTAGGATTTTGGTTAAGGTAAGCGTTTACATCATAGTTAGTATTATGGTGAGGGTTAGGATTTTTATTGAGGTTAGGATTTAGGGTAAGGTTTAGGATTAGGATTAGGTTCAAAATCAAGATTATTGTTAAGGCTAGGGTTTACATCACGACTAGTATTATGCTTAGGGTTAGGCTTTAATGTCTTGGTTAGGCTTTAGGGTTAAGTATGGGATTAGGAATTAGCATTTTGGATTTGGATAATAGTAAGCATTTGGATTTGGAATTGGGTTAGGGCTTAGAGACTTTAGGATTTATATATATCATGGTTACTATTATGATTATTATTTCAATTTTAATTAGGTTTAGGGTTAGGATTTGGGTTTATGGTTTAGGATTAGGATTAATATTAGAGTTAGGATTTAGGATTAAGATTAGAATTGAAGGTTTAGAATTAAAATTATGGTTAAGTTTACGGTTTATATCTTTTTTCAAATTACTGTTAGGGTGAGGGTATTGATTAAGGATGCTTTAGGATTAAAATTAGGATTGTACATATTTCTTTTTCTATTATTATTATTTTTTGTCTTTATGTCTCATTGATGTTGTATAGGTTCTAGTTATATCCTCTTTTGCAACATGACTGAAATATGAATACAAATCTATAACATTAATGATAATTATCAATATCAACATGTATGAGTAATGTTGGACTTAAATATTTTAAGAATAAAAAAGTGGGTAATGAAATTAAATAAAAAATACTTATATATCTCAAATATATATGATTATGTGACTTTGTATATGATGTGAAATTTAATATTATATAAAATATATAACTATTTCAATTTGAAGAATTCAATGGTAGGTGGATAGATAGTCATAATGCCTATTTTGGACCATTCATTATTAAACAAAAATTTCAAAATTTAATATTATTTATGATGTGCATTTCAAAATTTAATATTGTTTACGATGTGCATTTCAAAATTAAGAACATTCATATTCAACAAATGATACTAATAGAACAGACTTGTTTATATTATAATTCTAGTTTAGATGTTTGGTTGATAGGTTTAGAATGGAAATAGATTTAGAATATTTCAAAGTTTTGAGAGATTGTTCTAATAATCTGATTTCCTAATAAAAGATATATTGTATGAGTAATGTTGGACTTAAATCTTTTAAGATTAAAAAAGTGGGAAATGAAATTAAATGAAAAATACTTATATATCTTGAATATATATGATTATGTCACTTTGTATATGATGTGAAATTCAATATTATATAAAATATATAACTATTTCAATTTGAATAATTTGATGGTAGGTGGATAGGTAGTCATAATGCCTATTTTGGACCATTCATTATTAAACAAAAATTTCAAAATTTAATATTGTTTACGATGTGCATTTCAAAATTTAATATTGTTTACGATGTGCATTTCAAAATAAAGAACATTCATATTCAACAAATGATACTAATAGAACATACTTGTTTAGATTATAATGCTAGTTTAGATGTTTGGTTGATAGGTTTAGAATGGAAATAGATTTAGAATATTTCAAAGTTTTGAGAGATTGTTCTAATAATTTGATTTCCTAATAAAAGATATATTGTACATGAGTAATGTTGGACTTAAATATTTTAAGATTAAAAAAGTGGGAAATGAAATTAAATGAAAAATACTTATATATCTCGAATATATATGATTATGTCACTTTGTATATGATGTGAAATTTAATATTATATAAAATATATAACTATTTCAATTTGAAGAATTTAATGGTAGGTGGATAGATAGTCATAATGCCTATTTTGGACCATTTATTATTAAATAAAAATTTCAAAATTTAATATTGTTTACGATGTGCATTTCAAAATTAAGGACATTCATATTCAACAAATGATACTAATAGAACATACTTGTTTAGATTATAATGCTAGTTTAGATTTTTGGTTGATAGGTTTAGAATGGAAATAGATTTAGAATATTTCAAAGTTTTGAGAGATTGTTCTAATAATTTGATTACGTAATAAAAGATATATATTTTGAATGTAAAATTGAATGGGAAAAAAATAAAAAATTGTAAATATCTTTTTGACTTTGAATCTTTAATATTCATTTATTATCTTTAAAATTTTGTTATTATCCATACAAATGTTCCTTTATATTGGAGAAATGTTCCTTTATATTGGAGAAAGGAAAGGCTACTAAACTTATATTTTAAATATAAAATTAAAAATATTTAATTATTATGTTGTGAATAATATTTGGAAACAAATATATTTCTATGGCTTGCATACACATTTTATTCAAAGTACATTTTTTAATATTGTTGAGTAACTGAAGAGTTTATAGTAAGTGACCATGATTTTATGTTACAAATAAATTCTAGACTAATTTATTTTAATATTTAGGTATTGGTCATTCTTATAGTTCGTCTTATGAGATAGAAAAATAATAAGGGCTTTCACTATTTTGAGTTTTCACTTTCTACTGTATGATAGTTATATTTCTTCTTAATTGAAAATCTCAACAATACTATGTAACCTACTACTACTTATTTAATATATTTTAATTATTTTTGTTAAAAATAATAAATATATGAACAAAAGTACAAAATTAAAATCTGACAATATACATGATCAACTACTATAGATACAATATTTTTGTAGTATACATTAGAATATGCAACTATGAAGTGTATAAATAGAATTAAAACTAAAATATATTTATCATAATTATTTATTAATAAATCATTAAAACATTTATACATTTATTACCAATCATCTTTGAATCTATAACTATATATGATCACCATTAAATTCACAAAAATAATTTGTTATCCTAAATTTAACGCTACTCACATGGTTGACACCTTTCTTCTTGAGCTAATAAAAAGAATATAATTAAATTATAACACTACTCACATGGTTGATACATTTCATCTTGAGCCAATAAAAAGCATACAATTAAATTATAAAAACATATCAGTTTCATAATAGACGCCTCAAAATACACATCCCATTAACTAATCCTTTCAGGCCTGCTTGGGTGTGGGTTACTAGAGGACCCAAAACGGCATGTTTGAGACAAGTGTTGCAAGTTAGAGCTATGGACTTTATGTAATACATCTGTTCACTCATAGTAGAAATCCACGTAAATAATACTACAACAAACCTGAATCTTTATGTTCCATGCGTTAAATCTTACACTTCCATCAATTACTTCTAATGCCTCAGCATTAACTATGTAGGTCAATTTAAATATAAATTTAGATGCAAACACAGGTCAAGTTTGATGCAAACTATGAGGATGCACAAGGATTTGGATTTAGGGTGTAAAAATTTGTTAATTCTCAACTCCAGATAGATGTCGCATTTGCCTCTTGTTCGTATTGGGTATTCAATTCGATGTGCCATGGATTCATTGAAGTCTTTTATAACAAAAAAAATTAATCTGCACTGTAGTGGATCTTTAAAAATAAGACCAAATGCTTAATCAAGTGGAAGTATTCTATATGTAATATCGATAGGGGATTGACTTCTATCTTGCATACTACCTAGGATTTGAGTCATCCTCTCTTAAAAAACTAAAAAATATGAACATAGAAAACTACGGATTTGAAAGTGGAAACAAAAAAACTATAGATTTGAAAGTGGAAATACGATGAGAGGAATTATTAAGTTGTGAAGATAACCAATGATAGATACTACAAAGGATAGTGTCTGCATCCACAGTATTATTAGAAATGTTCTTTGTGTGTGTTCAACGAGGATTGATTATCGAGATTACAAAGGAAGCAGCAACAAACAAAACACTCGTATGGAATAGGATTTAGAGGTTGATTGATCAACATTTGCAATGATATAATATCTTTTTAAATGAAACAATGGACAATTATAATATATTTTACAAATTTTTCAGAACATAAGTATTTTTGTAAGGGAAGAAGGATGTTCCATCCCTGACGATTTCCTGTGACCTGTTTCTCTGGACTTGATGCACGATCCTGCGATCGTCTCCACCAGCCAAACCTATAATCACTTGTCGATAACTCGTTGGATCGACAAAGTCCATTCCACATGCTCTAAGAGCGGCCAAGTTCTGCTACACAACAATCTCATACCAAACTACGCTCTCCGAAACATAATTCAGCACTGGTGCGAAAGTCATGGCATTTGCAATTAATTACAGTCGTTTCTTCCAAACTGTAACAGCTGGAAACTTAATGGTTTATTTTTTATATACACTCCATTGTGATGCCACTCTAAGGACGCTTCTTGGCGTAATAAATTCTAGCTACTAAGAACGAGTCCCATTTAAATATCGTATAGTTGGTTTAACAAGTAGAATTATTTTTGTTCATGTTATTCTTGAAATCTAATACTTAGATGTAGAAGGGGGAGAATTCGCTGCTAGGGTTTCATGTGTACGGCTCTTTCTACTTTTATTTTGAGTTTACCACCTGTTATACTGCATTCACTGCGAGAGTTCTCATTAGGATTAGTTTATAATGGCTCTGGCTAACTGCGGCCCAGCAGTTGATGTTGGTGCTTGAGTTGTTACTACGGAAAGTCATGGCACCCCCTCTAAATAAGCGACCGCGCAAGTTCATCCCGAAGGTCTTCCATGAGGTAACCCTGATATTGTTCTTAACATGCAATAATTTGATGCTGCTTGTAATTGGTTACAGAAACATACCCTGATAGGGTATTTTGTGGGTCGTACTCCTCCTAAAAGTATTCTGAAAGATTGGGTCAACAAGAACTGGACCCCTCATGGGGTTTACCTTGAAGGTGTTCAAAACCTTACTAAAGTTTTTTTCCTGTTTTGTTTTGTCAACCCTTCTCAAGCGGAGGTGGTATTCAGTCGTGGCCCTTGGATGGTTAGGTCTTCTTTGCTTGTGTTTCAGAGGTGGTCTTGAGATTTCACAGTCTCAGACGACAAGAAACTTAGGGTTCCCATTTGGGTTGAATTTCCTGGTCTCCCATTGCCATGTTGGCCATTTATTGAGTCCATTGCCAAAAACCCTTGGCAAAGTTGTTATCATGGAGCATGATAAGTTTTTCAATGCTCGACCACAGAAGTGTGTTTGTATTGAGGTGGACCTTTCCAAGGACCTCAAATACTCTGTTGAGATACAGGTCGGCTCCCACACCTTCTCTTAGAAGGTTCTTTATTTGAACCTATTGAACACTTGTTATAGGTGTCAATCGGCGGAACATAAGATAAAGGATTGCCCTTTGGCTTTTTCTCGGGTCAAGCCACAGCCAAAGAAATTGCTTGTTAAAAATTCAGAGGCTAGAAAGACGAAAGAATGGACAACAGTGGTACAAAAAGGCAAAGCCTCTTTAGCTCCCAAACAAGCGCCCGCTGCCTCCACTTTTGCTCCTCTGCCGGCTCCCCTGGCTGACAAGAAAATACCGGTCGCCGAAGTGCCATCAGTCATTCCTCAATTTTCAAACCTAGCTTCTCAGGGGAAATCTTCAGCTGCGTGGTCTACCAACCCCAGGGGTGGTGCACACTCTGCATGTTGTGTCATCAGTTATTTCTTCATAGACATTGCATCAGTCTCACAGCCCTGATGGTTGTACGGAAGACCCAAAGGAAAAGCGAAGGTATGTCTCCCCTAGAGAATTACCCTCCGTCTTTGGCTCTATTCCAACTTTCTTGTAGAATAGTTTCTCCTCTCTTGAGGACGAGGAAGATATGCAAGATTTTTCATGAATTTTTTAATCCTGGAATGTGCGGGGTCTGACTCACCTCTCTAGAAAGTACTATGTTCGGGATACTCGTTGCAGACTTCGTAGTCTGGATGTTTTGAGTTTATAGGAAGTTAAAATCTTTGGATTTTTTCTTACTTTTGCCTGTCATGTCATATGGTCGGACGACATTGTGTTTTCCTATCAGCATGAAGCTGATAAAGGTGGTGTCATTACTTTTCTGTCACCTCGCCTTCAATCTGCTATTATTGCGCATGGCTCTGATCCTATGCACCGAGTCACTTGGATTGTATTGTCCTTCAATAATCATTCATTTGGCATAATTAATGTTTATGCTCCCAATGATGCTATGGAAAGATCTCAACTTTGGTGTTGGTTGGCAGATCATTTGCCTCTAGCAACTTGGGTGATGTGTGGAGACTTTAATATGGTTGAGCTGGCCTCTAACAAGGAAGGGATTGTGCCTTTACGCTGGATAGCTGGTGAGCGGGAAGCATGGTACTATATGCGCAATAAATTGGGCCTTTTTATCCCAATGCTAACCACCGTTGGCAAAGTGGGGTCTGGCACACTTGGTCTAATTTTAGAGCTGGTTCTGATCACATATTTAAGAGGCTTGATCGTGCTATGATAACAGCTCAATCTTTTTTCTCCTTTTTCTGAAGATTGGGTGTTACCTATTATTCCCTTGATAGATGTGACCTTGTCAGATCATTACCCCATCTTTTTTGGCATCACGTGGCAGTCTTATGCTCGAAGGGCTATTAGAACACAATTTTTTCTTAACATGTCTGTGATGAATCATGCTTCCACCGTTGCTCACATCCTTCAAGTCTGGAATTTAGAGCCTCAACCCCACACCCATTCTACGTGGATTCCTTGGTGGAATGATGCCATCACCTGTACGCCCAGATTTCTCCACATCTATGGCCGCCAGTTGGCTATGTACAGTAAGCGGTCTTATGAAGCTACCACTAAAGCCCTCTGAAGTGCTTCTGAAGCTCTTGCTTTGAATCCCTTTGATTCTGAGCTTCAGCTTAAACTTGCACAGCTCTGCCATGAGAAGAAAATTACAAACAACTATGCTACTCAGGGAGCTCAAATCAAAGCTCGCCTCCACTAGTTGGAGGTGGGCGATAAAGCTTCAAAAGAGTTCTTTCATGCTCTCGAAGCCCGTCATACTACTGTTGGGATCAAAAAGATCAAACAAGGTCATGAAACTCTCTTTAAGGTTCCTGATATTCTTCGAGCCTTTGTTCAACACTATGAAAAAGTGTTTACTTCACAAGGAAAATTGGTTGCTCAGGAAGAAGCTCTCAGGGCGTGTATTGTTGTTACTCCAAACCACTTGGCAGTCAAGCGGCGTGCCTTCTGTGAGAAACTTCTCACCATCAATGATCTAAAAGAGGTTGCCTTTTCTATGGAAAATAATAAGTCACCTGGATGTGATGGCTTCCCCTATGAGTTTTACAAGCATTTGTGGGATGCTATTGGTCCTGACCTTCATAAAGTGTATCTCGAAGCCTACCATAACAAAAGTCTGGGTGCTATTATTTATTAAGGAAACATAAAATTCATACCTAAAGCCGGTGACCCCGAAGATATATGTAACTGGAGACCCATCACCTTGTTGAATTTTTATTAAAAAATCATTGCTAAAGCTTTGGCTCTTAAAATTAGACATCTCCTTCCGCTAATTGTCTTCCCTGAGCAGACTGGTTTCATTAAATCCAGATATATCCTTGACAACATTATTGTTGTTTGGGAGGGAATGTAATGGGCTCGTCAATCCAAACAACAAAATTTGTTTCTCAAAATTGATTTTGCCAAAGCTTATGATCACATTGAATGGCCTTTCATTCTTTCCATGTTGCAAGCTATTGGTTTTGGTCCCAATTTTTTGCAGTCTTTGGAGATGTTTTTTGGTGATGTCTCTGCATGCATAACTATCAATGGCTCGCAGTCTGACACCTTTGGGCTTTTTAGGTCCATCTGTTAGGGTTTCCCTTTGGCTCTTGCGTTATACGTGCTTGCTACTGAAGGTTTTGGGTACCTATTGGCCAACTATGTTTCCTTTGGATTAGTTTGAGGAATCCCTCTTCCGAATTCCTCCTCCCAGCTTGTTAATGGTCATTTTGCAGACGATTCCTTTCTCACACTCCTTGAGGATAAGGAAAATATTACTAGTGCCCTGTAGTGTTTGGAGAATTTTTGTCAGGCCTCTGGGTCTGCTATTCAATGGCATAAGACTCTCTGCTATAGACAATCTTTTCTGCCAGCCCCTCCTTGGCTGGCTAATTTTGACTGGAAATGGGGTCAACATGGGGAGGTTCTCCACTTTTTGGGCATCCCCTTCGCCTTTCAAGGCTCTTCTGTTGATTTATGGAATTTTGTAATTGCTAAAATTGAAAAGAAACTTTAGTATTGAATTACTAAACCCCTCTCTCTTGCAGAGAAATTTCAAATTTGTTCTAAGGTTTTGGCTGCTACCCATGTTTACTATTCTTCTTGCTGGGATCCTTCTAAAGCCTCCTACCTTAAGCTGGAGCGCCTCCTCAGAGATTTCCTTTGGGCTTCGAGACCCAACAACCATGGGTTTCATAGAGTTGCTTGGGATTATTGTTGTCTGCCTAGACAGTCTAGTGGCCTCGGTCTTCTCTCCACTCAGAACCAAGGGCTTGCTCTTTGTGCTAAATGGATTATTTGTTCTCTCTCAAGTGATGAAGCTTGGAAAATCTTTGTTAGGCATTGTATTTCTTCAGGTTATCCTGTTCACAAGCCTACTTGGAAGGGAATTGGTCTTCAAATGCTCCTCATTATGCTAGAGCCTGTGCACATTCAAGGCACCTTTGTGATCAAAATCATATGGAAAGCCTTGAAAGCTATCAAACCTTGGCTCTGATGGGATGGTGATGGATTTCGTGATGGGCTTTCTTTGAATCAACAGAACCTCTGGTGGTCTCCGTTGTTCTCCATTCAAGGTATTCCTCTGGCTAGAAGTCAAGGTACTAGTGCTCTACATTTTTTCAATCCTGGCATCAGAACACCTAAGGACCTCTTTTCAAGGGTCACCATGAGCCTTCACTCTTGGGAGGATATGTAGGCCCAGTTCCATCTTGCTAATCCAGATTGTCCGACTTATGATCTATTGGTTTCGGCCATTCTAGATCATTTGCTTCATAAGCTCAGAGTTCATTCTGTCCGACCCTGGTGGAAAGACTAGAAGTGGTACCCTGCCACTCCCTTCAACAATTACAAGCCTAAGATGGGTTACAGATGGTTGTCTCCTCATCTTCCCATGGTGGACACTCTTAACCAGAGATGGCATTTGCACTCCTCTCCTCATCACTGGAGCTCTCATTTCTAGATTATTTGATCTGCTATAATAGAGCCTGAGATGGCTCTCTTTGCTTGGTGTTTTCTATTTCAAGGGCTTCCTTTGGGACCTCAGCGCAAGCATACATGGGTGTTCCTGATCCTCAATGTCCCTTTTGTGGGAGCCCAGAATCTTTTTTGCACATCTTCTAGTTATGTAGAAGAGCTCAGTAGTATTGGGAGTGGATTAATGATTTTTTAAAACCATTCCATCCTTAACCCTTCTCTTGGCATATGATTGTCCTAGGAGACTCTCCAAGATTTCCTTCCAAGTTTACCTAGATTTGGCATACTTTCAAGATGGAGATTTTCTTCACTTTGTGGAAAGATAGGAATGTTGTTCTTTTCACTCACAGCTTTCTTGATATTAATGTTGCTTTATATAATAAATCTTGTATATGTAACAATGTTATGATGCAGATTTAAGTGCAAGCTAACAAAGTTGCACTGGAGGTGGCCTGAAAGGAAACTAAGTGATGAAGGGTGCTCCCCTTAATGCCACAAACACATAACAGAAATAGAGAAACAACAACAATTTGCAAGAGCAGAAAATGGGATTCTTATTATCTCCACAAATGTGGAATTACAAACTTTCAGAATTATAATACGCAAAGCCACATGGGCATTTCACTTACAATATTCTGTAGGGCAAAGCCTCAAATTATTACTCTGATCCACCCAGAACTGCCCGAACTGCCTAAGACAACACTACGGACCTTCTTTATATAGGCAATTTCCACCGCCCGAGAAGGTTCCAGAAATTTAGCCCTTAGGGACGACCAAACTTAGAATTATTTTATTTTTCATTTTAATACATCAAAGTCGGCTCAAAATAACTTTTGAAACCCGAAAATTTTGAAGGAAAAATTATTTTCTGCTATTTTAGGTGGCCCAACTTCCGGAGACCATAAGTCATCACCAGTTGACCCGATTGACTATTATAACCCTATTTCAGAAATGCCACGAAGTGCTCTACAACGCAAGCATCAGCAAGCCCAAGTTTCGACCTCATCCGGGGCCTCTAAAGCCTTCAAAACTGAGCTCAAAGTTTCTGTACCCTGTTTTCAATAGCAAAAATTTTCAATATCTCCAAAACTAGACCTGATCTAGCCATGAAACTTCACTGGCAGGCTGATATGACTGAGATGAACCTCCACATGCAAAATCAGAACATTCCGAGATCGTATGACCAACTTACTAAAAATAGCAAGTTTCCA
>MU228190.1:2186166-2235636 GCA_018584345.1 Thuja plicata | reverse complement strand
AGAAAACATATTTCCTCATAGTGTTTCTCCACTAGTGACTTAGGAATCCTAGTCCTTAATCTCATTCTTTTCTTGAATTCTACAAAATAGCTACCCATAATGCTATTGAAATTGCTCCCTAGTTTCTGTATACATTCACTGATCTAAATTGTAATGGGCCTATCCTTTTTCCAAATAATATTTCCTGGAGTAGGAAATGTATCCTGAATGTAGAAGAATATACAAACTAGTAAAGAACCAAACTTACATGATGAGCTCTTAGCCTTTCTGATTGATGCAAGGTTCTCAGCTAACTGTGCCTGTTGTAGCTCGGCAAGTTCATATGTGTGAGTCTTCTTCAAAATTTTCCATGCCTGATCAACTATTGTACAAGGAACACTATCCAATCTCCTAGACTGATAGAACTTGTGTGCAATTACCCTTACTCCAAAATCAAGTTCTAGGTCAATAATTGTAGAGATAGTCATACCTCTATTATTCCATACTGCTCCAGTGTTCAATGTAATTTCCTCTTTGCTTTTATCCCTCATGGTCCACTTTCCATTCACTAAAGGATATCCAGTCACTTGATGAATCATACCCTTGGTGATCTTGACTAGTCCATTGTCTAGCTACATTCTCATGTCATGAACTCGGCTAAGGATAACCTTGATCCATTCATCATTAAAACCTTGGGGAAAATCTAGGGCACGAGTTAACCCTTTTTCAGATAAATGTTTGAATTCTTCCTTCAGAACTCCGTTATCACATAGTTTACTATAGGATTTCCTCAATTCATTATCTCCTACTTCTCCAATTTTAACCATATAACATGATCAAACATCATGAATCATAAGTACCTTGGGAGGAATGGATGAGAGGGCTCTCACCAAATCACTCTGTATCGCACTTTCAGGAACAACTCAAAAGTTGAGAGGTGCACATTCATCACTCTGAATTAACTAAATTTGTTCTTGTTCTGCCTCCATGTTCTTGGTTGGTGTGGAAGAACTTGCAGCCATGATTCTAAAATTTAGGGTTTGAAGGATGGAAAAAAAATACCTCGGCAAGTGATGCTTCGCACTATTCTCTATTCACTATTCACTGTTCACTTCAAGATTTCCGTCGGCACACTAATTAAATCTTCGTTCCTAGCTTTGTTAAGATCAATTCTATAAATTGCTTCAATCACTTTGTAAATAGTAAAATTGCAAGGTAAAAACAAAGTGTCAACTGTTCATCCCTTTTTAAGCTACAAAAGGGTAAGGGTAGGTGAGCATTGAATGTTTTGCCTATTGAGTTAGTGTAGGCTAGCTGTCCTCGGCCTTAACACAGCTTGCATCCTACTTGGCTCACTACACTTGGCTTTCACAGAATTTTACTCGGCCAACAAAACTCAACACTCACTAAAGAACTTGGCTTTAGTGTCCATGATAGATGCTCGGCACCTATAGTGCAATTTTCTCATCTTGACATTTTGTCTTCAAATATGTCTTGGTGCATCTTAGCATATGCAAATATGGACTTTTTGTACATTTCATGTTAGGAACTAATGTAAGATAAGAATTTTAAATACAGTTCCTTACATACCTCTATCTCTTAGTTGGAGATGATGTGATCACCTGATCCATTGGATTGGGTGACCTTGGCTTCATTAGCTTCACTACTACATGGTTCAGACTTCTTAACCCATGTCTTGTTCATCTGTTCCCTAATTTTCTCAACAGTATGTGCAGGTACTCTCATTTTGCAATCTTTCCTTTTATGACCAATTTTTAGACAACTGTGACAAACTAAGCTTCCATTCATCCAAATTTTGGACTTACCTCTGAAATGTGTCCTTATGCATTTTTATGGAACATGTCCGTACTCACCACAATAATGACAACTATGCCATGTATTGTAATCCCAATTGTGAGTATTGCCTTTTCTTGGTGATTTCTCTTGTACCTTTGATGCCCATTGCTATTTACCTTTAGATCTGCAATCTTGTGCTCTATGACCAAATTTGTGACAATTATAGCAATTACCATTGAGTCTAGGTGTTTTGCTTGCCTTTGCCTTACATTCACGTACTTGGTGTTCATACTTATTACAGTTAAAGCAATAACCATTAAAGTTGGTTTTAGGATTTGACTTACCATTTTTGCTTTGACATATGTTTGTTGTATGACCTGGTTTTCCACAGTGGTGACAAATAGGTTTCTTGTTTCTCAGCTTTGCATTCTTTCTTTCACCTGTCTTAGATGATTCTCCATCTTCAGTGGTTGTATGTTGTTCAGTGTGACCTAATCCAGAAGAATCTTTAGGTCTTCTTTATGCTTCCACTAGTTGTTCAAAGTAGCTCATAGCTACACTTGGATCATTTACTCTATTATTAAGTTCTTTCTCAGATCTCAATTCATCTTTCAATTGATTGTTCTCAGATCTGAGATTAACAATCTCCAAGTCTTTCCTGCTGATCTTCTGATTTACAAGTAGTAGTTGATTTTCCATTTCCACTTGATTAACTATCATGGTTTGTACATCATGTATTCTTTCATCAAGTTTGGTAATCATCATTCTCTTGTCTTCTTCTGCCATAGCCTTTTCATCTTTGGCTTTCTTTTTCTATTCAACAACTTCACACATTCTTATTGATTGGGCTTCTTATTCTTTCTTCAAATTTTTGAATTCTTCACATAGTGCACTGTTCTTTTCCAGTAGATCTGCTATTGCTGCATTTATCTCAGTAGAATCTCCATTCTAAAATAGATTTGTAGTGTCCTCTTCCTAATAACGAGTGTCATTCATCTTCTTGGCCAAATATTTCCTTGCAGCCAAGGACTTCTTTAATTCTTGTCTTGTAGACTCAAGCTGTTGTAGTGCTAGCTGAACATCAATCTTTTGATTCTCAATGACTTTACCCATCTTGTAGATCTCCATTTCAAGATCTGTATTCTTAAGTTGATTATAACCTTTTAGAGAACTCAGCTCTAATACCAATTGTTGGAAATACAATAATGGGAAATAAAAATACTAAGAGGGGGGGAGGTGAATCAGATCTTCAAATATAAACACTTAAAACAAACTGATTCACATTCATACATAAATGAATCTAATTTAATCTTAGATAGCATCCACACCATGAAATAAATAACACATTACACAATAATTTGGTAACCCAGAAACCCAAATAGGTAAAATTGGGGTGGGGATGACACCCACAAAAGTCTCCACTACTGCAGTAATAAAGTGTACCTGTTAAGGTTACAATGTTTGATTACAAAATGTAATCTACCCTGTGAAAGGTTTACTATGTTAAAAGCTTTAGATCATTACAATCTACCTTGTTAAGGGATTTAAACTTACAATGAAGTAAGCACTTTGTTAAGAGATAAATAAAGGCTTGCTAAAACCACTATGTTAAGAGATTTTTACCTGATACAATTATTAGAAAGTCTCAAGTATTGATCCTTCGATATGCACTCTGATGCTGATGATGGATCTCCTCTTTTTAGTATCTCTTCTGATCTTATAATCTAATATGCCTTTACTATGTTGTTCACTGTGTCATGCTCTGCTTGATCTCTGATTCTGAACAAAATAACCCTCTACGCATTTTACTTCAAAATGCAGTCACATCAATAATTACTCTTCTACTTCTTGCACACACACAAAATAGGGTTTTGAAGCAATCTAATATATCTATATAGATCTGACAGTGAGATCTAGATCAATGATCAAGATCCAATACCCATACCATGATGGTATTACAATTAATGCTTACAATGAATCATGCATAGGAAAAACAATTAAATGCATAACTAACTTCGTATAAGAATATTAAATGCATACATTAGTCAGCCCAAAAAGCTTATACCAGTCGGCTGGATCACTTATCCTTTAAGTTTTTATCATTCCTGACAAGTATACAAAAAATATTTTTCTCGGCACTTGACTATCTCTACTTAGCATTTAACATCTTTGTCTTTTACTCGACTCGGCAATGTAAATCAGCAAACTAAAAAACTGCTCGGCAATGTTGCTCGGCCTTGCATAGTTTTAGCTCAGCCACAATGATAGACAACTAAAACTGGCTAATGAAATGACTAAGTGTTGGGCACTAATCATCAACAGAACTTAGAGATTAACAATGCTAAACTAGCATGATTAAAGATGCACTATGGTATTACTTGTTATGATTCTATAAATTCAATCTCATCGGTCAATGCTTACTGAAAACATCAGTGTACATACAAAGCTAAGTTTTCTATAATTACCAAGAATCATCGGTTAATACATAAAAGGATAATTCGCTAGTGTAAACTGAGCTCTGATGGTAACCATGTAAAAAGACAATGTTGTCTTCACCATATACCGAGATCTGTCGGTAAAAAGTCAAATGAGTTGACACTTGGCCCGAGCATTGCGTTCTCACTAAGAATAAAGTGTGTATGCTACCTAACAACTCTTTCTTCAAACACCGAGAAGTGGGTGAGCATTTATGACATGAATTAGGGAAAAATTCTATAAATAGTCAATGGAAGAGCTCATTATTCAAAAATCAATTTGAGCGAAGAAGCAGAGCGAAACTAGAGCACAAAGAAACCAGATTATAGAGTGGCTACAACCCTGTTTAGAGCACTCAAAAATATTTCCAGTAGTCACATAAGGTTGAAGTAAGTAACAACATTCACCTATAACCACCTAAATTTGGTCTGTTCCAACTATGGACCCTATTTTCCCTAAGTATGATCATACTCTTGATTATGTCCAGACGACCCTGTTACTGCTTGGCATAATTCTTCAAATCAATTTAATATCCTAAGTGATTTTTATCACTAATTTATATTAACTATTATAGCCATTTAATTTAATTCAATTCAAACCATTCAAATCATACCAAAATCAAACATGGCTATAGTATTTAATTATAAAGGAATTAAATAAATCCCTAAATCAATTACCCAATTGCAAAATAAACTATTCCCCTAGCCTATTTAATTTAATTAAAATGGCTATAGTCCCTTAATTATTAAAAAGCAATTTCATTGTTCAAATAATTATTTCCTATATTTCTAAATGAATTAAATAAGTTTATTTCATTTATTAATATTCCCCCAAACCCCAACCTAACCTATCTCAACCACTTCTACCCTAGGTTCTAACCCTTCTCAACCCATTCACCCTTGCTATTCTAATCCTAATCCTAATTCTGGTCCTAACCCACCTCCTAATGTTGTCACATTCCATTAAGGAATGCTTAGCAACTCAACCCACTTGAGAAAGTCCTCTTTCTCAAGCTTAACTTCCTTAAAGTCCACTTTCTCAAGCCACTCTCTGGGGCCCGATTTTCAACTTGGCCTCATTTTCTAACACTTTTTTGCCAATTTGCATGCTCAAGATTCGAACACAAAATCATTTTTAACCATTCAGGATCATATCCCAGATACGCCATCGTACCATAGAAAATCAGATCGCTTACAGGATTTCTCAGGTCGTATCTGGTTTAGGCTCACATCTGGTCAACAAGGGATCATATTTGGTGAATAAGCTCACATACGGTATGCTGCATCACATTTAGTGAAATTTTAAGATCGTATCTAGTTAAAAAGCTTGTGCATTCGGTTTACCTAATCCTAACATTTTGACAAAGTGCTGTTTGTGGTTTTTTGTAGCTTGATAAGTCTTTGCAGGGTATATTTGGAGGTTTTCACGGAGTTGAATTAAACAAATACTAACATGGTTTTATAGGTTACCAACCCCCATTTTGACTTCTATTTATTTTCTTTCCAAAACTTAAGACCATTTCTCCACTTGATAAAACAATCAGATATTATGCTCTTTTCCTCTTGAGGAGAATCAGAAAATCGGATGTTGTCTTATCATTTGTGATGAAATTGGGGGTAAATAAACAAGCAAACAAAATCACTTAATTATTTTTGGATAGTAAATGAACAAGACAAAGCACTAAATATGTGGGATTAATTGAACAAGTTCAATCGCTTAATTCTTTTGGATCAGAAATTAAACAACACAAATCATTAAATCATTGTGGTAATTGAACAAGGCAAAATTTCCCTTTTCAAGCATCTTGTTTTCTTTAAAATAGGAATAATTAAATCAAGCTCAACATAGCTTGAGGGAATAAACTCTATTTTAAGTGCTTTGGGAGAAAATGGCATGGACTAGGTGAGTATGCTCTTCTTCTTTTGAAGAATCAGAAATCTAGAAATCCTAAGCTCGCCAATCCTAGTTACCTATCATTTAAATAGTAGAGGGCCTACCGGTTGAGGAAAAATTCTCCCGGGAACAACCCAAGTGAGGACATGTCTTACGCTGACCCTTCCAACTCACTATAAATAGTTGCTTCCTCGTAGGCCAAAGCCTCGAACGATGGAACTGGTTTTTTTCTTGGAATTTTGACATCATTTCTTGAACATGTTGAGGTATATATAGAGCGGAGCCACTTGAATCTTGCTTGTGAGACTATATATATTCAGGTACTCATAGGGATATATGCCTCAATTTTGCCTTGTGCAATTCTATGGGGGATAATTTTGAATGGATTGCCCAAAAATCTATAACAAATTCAACTGAAAGAATACCTAATTCATCCCCGAAAGGGTGATAATCTTTGTGCAAGGAAAAAAGTAATTGCCCCAAGACACCCATCATATTGTGCCCTCACTTGCGTTTGGAGTCAGATAATACATCATCATGACTGGAGCCATTGTGTGCTTGGTGATGGCTGTATTCTGATTAACATTTGAGTGTGTACCTAAGTCAATGAGCAAAGATTTTCATCCTCCAACTAGCAAAAAGTAGTCACATAAGGTTGAATTAAGTAACAACATTCGCCAAGAACTCTGATTTCTTTTACGAGAAAAAGCCCTAAATTCTGAAACAATGGCAAATACTTCAAGAACCTCCAAGATCAAGAATGAAAAGAAGAAAAATGTTAATATAATCAGGAATACCACATGTGAAGAACCTCATTACAAGATCTGTCTCAAGGTTGCTTCACAACCTGACAATGTCGGTGCATTCTCTAGTATACCATCTAGGGTTTTGCTCGTTGAAGATGTCAGAGCATATATACACTGCAAGATTTTAGAAATAGGAGACCTGGAAGTTGAGAAAGATTAAAAAAATATTTTCAATGATGATGGAACAATCAAAGAAGAACATAAGCACATTGAAGTAAAAGGGCTCACACATGCCCTATTATTCCCAAAGGAATTCAAGACCAAATGGAGTCAGTTAGTACTAAGTAGAGTACATGACCAAAAGATATGGATAGATGAGCCAAAACTGATAACCAGGGATGTTATACACATTGTTACAAGTTATCCTATAACTAATAAACTAAAGGCACTAAAGCACCCCCCTTGTGTTGACATTGAAAAGAACACAAGAGCATTATGGGATGGAAGAGGATTAAATTTATCCACCATAAACGATGATGAAATGAAATTTGGAGCATGTGTATTAGGATACAAATTCTTTTAGGCTAGTAGGATGAAGAGTATCACATCCAGAGCAGTGGATACAACACACAAAAATGTCAAGAAGGGACTGTAGTTAGATCTATCAGAACTTCTACTAAGGCAATTAGATGAGAACATGAAGACAATCGGGACTACAAAGTCTAACTCATGTAAGTTTGGTTCACTCATTATGTGCATATTTTTCTATTTTCAATAATCCTTCCCATCTATAGGAAATTCCAAATGAGACACTACCTGACCAATGACCAAATAGATTAGTGAGTTCATCAAATCACTAGGAGATAATTTTAAATTAGTCATGAATGAATATTACTTCGCTGGATTCAAAGACAAAATGCAGAAGAGGGTGAGGATACCAGAACAACTGGTAAAAAACTACAAGACTAAAATTAGTTTTATGGTGGACACTGATTACACCTATATCAAGCTAGTTGTACTGAGGATAGCATAGCCGACACCACTTAAGTATGAGGTTAACATAGATCAAGAAACAAATTCTATTGAGGCATTGTTAAATGAACCATTGGACAAGTCACAACCTAAGTTTGGAACTTATGAGGAAGCCAAGGAAAGGATAAAAACTGGCTTAGTTGTGAAAAATATTGATAGAAAGAAAGATAAAATGGTTAAGACTTTGAAGAAAAAGTTGTCGGTGAATGAAGAGGAAACATAACAAACAGAAGAAAAAAAGGGTCAGTCACCCTTCAGTGAAGCTGAGAAGGTGAGTGACTCAGATTCCATAGAGTCTAATGCACCACCCCCAAAGAAGCCTAGGACTACTGCTACATCTAGGACCAGAAGTTAGGAAGAAAAGGATGCAAGTCCTTCACCGATCAAGAAAGGTCAAATAAGGACCTATAAAAGAAAGCCTCAAACCGGGAAAAATGGCCCGACAAAAAGAAGAAAGTTCATTCAAACTAAGGAAGACATAGAGGACATAGGATATGATGAAAAACCTATTAAGAATAAGTTCCCTACCACCATTGATGAGGTATGTGCATTAATTATTAAGTCGGGATCAATCACAGACCGCAAGATTAGAAAATGGCTAACATTAGATATCGAGGATCAAAATAAGATAGAAGATCCAATTATCACAATGATGTGTGTATTCAAATATGTGCCTATCCAATTTGATAAAATGATGCTGAAAGAACTTATGGATAGATTTTCGGCTAGGTGGACATATGCTCTCAAGGAAGAGAAAAAAAAAAGGGAAAGAGCCCTAGTTTTAGTCATGCCACCTAAATCTAAGATGGAAGAGATTCGAGAAATGATGGAGAAACATTCCAACAGGTTCTCCCCAAAGCTAAGAGCCTACGAGGTGCTAAAGGGACATCTAATTGAACTTGATAGAAAAAGTGAGGATAAATGGAGAAATATACTTAATGTATCAAAAAGGGATTCAAGCCCCAAGCCACAAGCATCTCTTACCGACAAACCACTCAATGTTGAAGATTAGGATAAACCAAACCCAAAGAACATTAATATAACTAATGATGAGGATGTAAATGAAGTAGCATTGAACATAGTAGGTAACAAGGATATGGACACTGTAGATGAAACATGGCCGGATAATACTATCATTGATATTACCAGAGGAGATCTTGGAGATGAGATTCAAAAAGATGAAGATGTCACTATTGTCCCAGCACAAACCAACAAATAGGACACAACTATAGATAATGCACAGGTCAATATACCAGGCCAAATGTCATTATTAATACAATTTGTTAACATAATCTCACAAAAGTACAACTCACCTGAGCCTGCTGCAAGCATACCCGATGATAAGGGTAATGATAAACAAAAAGATACAACTGATGAACATAAAGACACAATTGATGGAGCACAACAAGAAATAGATGAAGGGAAAAAAAAAAAGGTGAAGAAGAGAAGAAAGAAGATGTTACTCCTAAGAATACAAAAGGAGATGTTGCAGATACACTGAAGGTTGATGTGGAGATTTCCACTACCAACTGATAGGCAGATACTGAGTAGCAGGAAAAAGACACAACACCACAAAAGCCTTCATCTAGCACATCTAACAAAGAAAAGGATCTTTCTTTGGTAGTACATTCAAGTGCTTCCCACTCAGCATCCAAGAAGAAGAAGAAGACAATTCAGTCCAAGCTAAAGGTATCACTTGATGAAATTATTGAGATACCAAAATGTGACCCTTCTACATTGGATTTTGAATCTCTCAAAAAGTATGGAGAAATATGTCAAAGGAAAGATATGCAAAAAAAGATAAGGAAAGATAACAAAGAATCCCTAGTGTTGGAAACTCCAAGGGATATATTGACACAAATTGTTCCTGACATAAATGTTGATAAAAATGCCCCCATCCTTGATCGACTTTTTGTTCTAACCGAGGCCATCACATCTTAGAATATGGATGCAGAAAAATCCATTGAGGAACGAGAAGAAAAAAAATATCAATATAAATTGACAGAAAAGATCAGCCAAGAAGTGGAAGTCAATAAGGTAAATCTCTTAGAACTTGCAGATGAATTGGATCTAATAATTTCTTAAGCTTTTTTGTCTTAATACAAAAGTTGTGCACTTTAGAGAAAATCACTAAGAAAAATAGTGATAAGATTGTACAAATAGATTCTGATCTAAAAAAAAGTGCACAAAGTCTAACCACAGATGGAAATGCAATCAAGATGCATTTGGAAAATATTACTAAATCTAGAAGGTTGAGATAGGAAATTCTAGAGGCAGAAACCAAGTTTAGAGATGAAGTTACCGAGCTACATGCTCTAATGCTACCGAATCTTACACTTCTGCAATAGCACATGACCTTTTCAAGATAGTTAATTTCCACCCTAGAGATGTCTGTAGAAGAAAACATCTATGATATGCATGCCCGAATCAGACTAGAGAAAATGGCTCTTGAACACCTAAAGGAGAAATGGGAGAAATAGATGGAAGACATGAAGAATTCCCATTCCCATATTTTTGATAAGTTGTAATTATACACCTTTTACCTTGCTATCAAAAAAGGGGGAAAATCATATGTATAGTATTAGAAAGGGAAAGAATGATATTATACAAAAGGAGAAAATGATATGAAGATATGGTGAAAAGGGAGTATATTATAAAGGCAAGTGTACATGTATATACATATACTATACCAACATATACATAGGGGGAGTCATAAATGACAAGGTAAACATATGGTGTACATACTATTTTGGACATATCATTTTTTGATACTAATGTCAAAGGGGGAGATTGAAGACATTATTTTTCCATTAGTATATGCAAATGGAAAACAATTTTTGAACCATCTGTAAAGGAGGAAAATTACTGTTAATAGAATAAGAGTGTTTTGATACTTAAATCACTTATCACCTTACATTTAATGTTTAGAGTGGAGGGATAAATAATACATTCCCCTTTATTCTCAAATGCACTAAGGAAGGATCCAAATTGATCGACCCAAAAAGGATCAATGCATAAATGAATCAATCTCTTGGAAATAAGAATAAAGAAGGAGATCCTAGTTTCCCTCTTAAAAATGTGTGGTGTGTGAATGTAAATGTGTGATAGATTTAGAATGATTAAGGATTTGAATTGAAATGGATAGGAGAAATACACTAACCTTGAAATATTGCAGATCAAAAAATGTTGTTTTCTAAGGTATGTACTCTGTTTCTAAAAAATCTGAAGTATGATCCCGAACTGGAACACGGAGACAAACAAAACCCAGAAATATTTTTCTGATCCAACACCATCTTGAGAAAAAGGCTGACCTTAACCCACAAATGTCACCCCTGATCCAATAATGTCGACCCTAACCTACACAGCCTTGATAGAAAATTTGTTCACGAAGCCTAAAAGAAAGCCGAAAAGGGTATCTAGATCTGAGTCCAAATCTGTAGTCCTGAACTTGTACCTGTAAGAAAAAGAGGTTTTTTTGTTGGGGGGAAGGGGTTTGCCTTATTCCAACCCCAATTCAGGAATTAACCTTGAAATCAATAAAGTATAGAATGCTAGCAAGTAGTAGAATTGAATCTAAGAATGAAGCTACGATATTGAATAGATATGCAATTGTAATTCAAATATAGCAAGTATGTAAATATGAAATCTTGGACTCAAAAAAAACCATAAACCTCCATGATTGTATGCTTGGAATCCACCTTGAAGAAGTAATGAAAGAGTCTTGAGGATGCACAAAGGATCTTGAAGGAAGATCACACCACCATGATGGCTAGATCTAGGGTTTGAATGATGAATCTTGAATGCTTGAACCAATTCCATTCAAATGGCTTGAAAGCTTGAATCCTTGATCTTCAATGGAGAGATTGAATGCTTGAAAGGAATAATTGAACACCTTGAAAGCTTGTGAACATGTATAACAATGTATGCTTGAAATTTTTTCTTGATCACCTCTTATCACCTAGTTTATGGTTGTTAGAGTAAATAAGAGAGAAAGGCTTCCTTTTATATGTAACTAGGGCACAATCTTCTAAGGAGGCTGACATAGGAGAATTAAATTCAAATTGGACCCATGCCCATAGAAGTGGACCTACATTAAATATAATTTAGGAATCACCACTCTAGAACCCGAAACAGCCGACTCGGAAGCGAGAAATAACTTTTTGCAAAGACCGACATCCAGAAACTGTGGGACCCTGAGATTTGAACCCTGGATCAAGGTTGAGGTTGACCTTAACCTAGGTCAAGGTTGAGGTCGACCTTGACCTAGGTCAGGGTCAAGGTCGATATAGACCCAAAAGTTTGACCCTGACCCTGAAGTCAAAGACCTTAGATCTACAATCTAGGATGCCAAAAACTGGATGGAAAGAAGTGGAAAGAGAGGCAGAATAGGGGGAAAGCCAGGTCAAAGTTAGGAACCCAAGTGCTTGATATGACCCCAAACCACCTACTTGAAAGGCTAAACTAGTCTACCATGGAAGTGCTTCCATTTTCCAACTATACATTTAGCCCCCACTTTAGCGGGAGTATAGAAATCAAACATGCTCACGGTAAAGTTAGAAGAAAGACACTGGTGGATCACAACAAAGTAGAATATCACTAAGTCAAGGACATGAGACCTTAGACCAATGATTCTAACTCAACATACATTCATAAAGATATGGAAATAAAGAGAAATCAATCATAGAAACATATATGACTACATAAGCAAGACAAGAACAATACTATAGATAACATAGCTTCATGATCTAATCCCACTAGCATGAAAGTGAAAGAGAGAGAAGGGAAAGTGATTACCTCACCTAGTAATATGCCCACCTTAATATGAATCACCAAGGAGGGAGAGCCCAACAAGTTCACCCATAAGTTGTGCTTTTAATTGTAATGCATCTTCTGACGGCTTTTGAAAATATCCATAGATCCACATTCTTGTATCACTATGGAATATAAAATGCATGTCCATTCAGGATTTAGCAACTTATGTGCATTACCTTTCAAGGATTTAGCATATTGTAAAATAAAAGGGTGTGTATCTCTTTAGGATTTAACAACTTGTGTGAATTACCTTCCAAGGATTTAGCAAAATAAAAGTAAAAATGCGTATCTCTTTAGGATTTAGCAACTTATGTGCGTTACCTTCCGAGGATTTAGCAAAAATAAAAGTAAAAATGTGTATCTCTTCAGGATTTAGCAACTTATGTGCGTTACCTTCCGAGGATTTAGCATGCTGAAAAATGTAAATTAATGTAAACTATAGTACAAGGGAGACCCTACATATGCCCCCCTCCTTATCATGACTACCCACTAGGCAGGATAAGGAAGAGAAAAGAGGATACCTACTTCACAAGGTAAGGAGATATCTAGCTTAACAACAATGTATACCATATTCTTAGTGAAGAGTCTTGACCCTTACATCCAAGAACATAGATAATCGTGAAATGGATATGTCACTTATGGAAAAAGGATCCTCCAAAAGGGAAGAGATCTCATCAACAAGACCCTCACCATAGAGGAGTGCTTAGGATAAAATGTCATCTTCTAAAGAAAAGAGGGACCAAAGATTCATTCATCAAGCCCCCTAAAATCAAGAGGAAGAAAAATCTTAGGATGAAGGAATCAAACTCTAACCCAAACCAAGAGCAAGAGTTTATAAAGAACATAATTTGCAAAAATAAAGAAGAGGTGATGACCTAGGACAATCACCTCTTATATAAGAGGGTATCGATAGTAAAAAACATACATCTTTATAAGGAAATAATGTTATATGATAAACAAATGCCACTAAGCTAAGGAAAGTAGATCCTTAGATAGAGGAAGAAGGAAAAAATACCTTTCCCCTCAGTGGTGAAAGCAAGGGATATATCAAATTATATCAATAAATATTGTAGCAAAGAGATATCATGTGAGAAGTGAAAAAGTAACCCCTGTGAGGGATAACACATTATTCATTTTCCAAGGTAAGAGATTTATCAACCATGGAAACCCAAAAACAATGAAATAGGTTATAATCAAAGACATAGATCCTTAATTCAAACCCAAATTTTCATGTATGTTGGATATCACATCATAGATAGATACTGCTTAACCAAGGGAAAGTGGATCCCGAAAAGATAGAAATGAAGGAGATGGCATCCTTTCCCCCCAATTTTAGGAACAAGGATGAAAGGGGACCTATTATATCGCTCACAATACTATGAAAGACAAGAGCCCCCAAAGATTAGGCCAACATTTTTTACATAATATGGAGTTCCATAATAGGAACATAAATTTTATTTAGAGAAAATAGGATTGAAATATAACTCACTGCCACATGATATATAAATAACTTTACTATCAATGAGCTGCCTAGTATTATAATGTAAAGCTTGATATTCATTAGAGTGATCATGAAATCTATGATATAAAAAAAAAGGAAGAATCTTCAAGTATATACTATGTTTCTTTTTGTGTTTATGTCTAGTAATCATCTTAACACGAAGGAGTTTAGGCAGAACAACCTCTTGGTCAAATTCCTTCATAGGGTCGTCATGTTTTGAAATGTCATTTGATATGTTGGTAACATTGATGTGTTGTTGAGGATTAAATCCAAATCCATAAGAATTCTCATGCCCCCCAATCTATAAGGGAATTTGAATTCCTTGTTTATTCTTACCACATCCTTGACCATGGAATCCTTGTTTAACTAGTAAATGATAACCAGGACCATAACAAGAAGCCATATCAAAAGGAGTCAATGGAACTTTAGTAGTCACTAAGTCATCATTAGTATATTTGATAGATTCACAAGAAGGAGAAAAATAATACATTATAGGAGAAGATGAGGTAGGATCTTGATGCTCTATAGGATCATCACTAAGAGGGAGAGTATTAAGGGAATTCATATCATTTTCCGCTAATGCCTCATTACTAGAAGAAATCCCAAATGGAGGTAAAGAATCTATAATGTTTTCTTCTTTCTCTAAAATGTCTACATAAGGAGAGTGTGTTTAAGAAAAATATTCATGATCATGTATGTATATGTCATCCATTAATAAATCACCCTCTTGTATCAAAGCATCTTCACAATAAGGGGATAAATCAATGTCTTTATTCAAGGGTTCATCCAAAAAAGTAGAATCACCCATAATGGCTTCATGAGGAAGAGAGTAATAAAAATCCAAATCCAAATCCAAAGGTTCATCCCAAATACAATGATTATCCTCCCTATCAATAAAGCACATTGTAGGAGCGCCTAAAGCTTGATACCTAAAGGGGAAAGAATTTTATTCTAAAGTAGGCTCATAGAAAAGACATATATTAGGAGAAGAAGTAACATCTATCCTTAACTCATTTCTATGGTAAAGGTCAATTAAAGAGATTTTAGAGGAGGATAAAATAGGAATAGGATCAATGGAGATCAAAATCAAACAAATTTAATCCTCACTTCCATGTACCTCATTAGGGGATCTATCCTTTTTAGCAACAAAAGCCTCATCAAAGTATTCAAAACAAAAATCATACATGTTGAACACAATGAAAAATGTGAATGTTTTAGTATTTTTAAAGAGATTTTGTGATTTTTATGAAATTTGGAATATAAATGCAAGAGCATAAAAGAAAACCTACTTCTATATGCATGCAAATCTAACACCAACAAGAAAGAGTTGTCTATCGCGGGTTCACCAAAATGTAAAGGTAGAAAAATGATGTTTATGGAATAAGAGTGTTTTGATACTCAAATCACTTATCACCTTACATTTAATGTTTAGAGTGGAGGGCTAAATGAGACATTCCCCTTTATTCTCAAATGCACAAAGGAAGGATCCAAATTGATCAACCCAAAAAGGATCAATGCATAAATGAATCAATCTCTTAGAAATAAGAATAAAGAAGGAGATCCTAGGTTTCCCTCTTAAAAATGTGTGGTGTGTGAATGTAAATGTGTGATAGATTTAGAATGATTAAGGATTTGAATTTAAATGGATAGGAGAAATACACTAACCTTGAAATATTGCAGCTCAAAGAATGTTGTTTTCTGAGGTCTGTCCTTTGTTTCTGGAAAATCTGAAGTATGATCTAGAACTGGAACGCAGAGAAGAACAAAACTGAGAAATATTTTTATGATCAAACACCATCTTGAGAAAAATTTCAACCTTGACCCATAAATGTCACCCTTGACCCAATAATGTTGACCCTGACCTGCACAGCATTGACAGAAAATATGTTCACGTAGCCCGAAAGAAAGTCGAAAAGGGTATCCAGATCTGAGTCCAAATCCGTAGTCCTTAACCTGTACCTACAAGAAAAAGAGGTTTATTTGTTGTGGGGGAGGGGTTTGCATTTTTCAAACCCTAATCTAGGAATTAACCTTGAAATCAATAAAGTATAGAATGCTAGCAAGTAGTAGAATTGAATCTAAGAATGAAGCTATGATATTGAATAGATATGCAATTGTAATTCAAATGTAGAAAGTATCTAAATATGAATTCTTGGACTTAATAAAAACCATAAACCTCCATGATTGTATGCTTGGAATCCACCTTGAATAATTAATGAAAGATTCTTGAGGATGCACAAAGGATCTAGAAGGAAGATAACACCACCATGATGGCTAGATCTAGGGTTTGAATGATGAATCTTGAATGCTTGAACCAAATCCCTTCAAATGGCTTGAAAGCTTGAATCCTTGATCTTCAATGGAGAGATTGAATGCTTGAGAGGAAGACTTGAACACATTGAAAGCTTGTGAACATGTAGAACAATGGATTCTTGAACTTTTTTCTTGATCACCTCTTATCACCTAGTTGATGGTTGTTAGAGAAAATGAGAGAGAAAGACTTCCTTTCATATGAAACTAGGGCACAATATTCTAAGGAGGTTGACATAGGAGAATTAAATTCCAATTGGACCCATGCCCCTAGTAGTGGACCTATGTTAAATATAATTTAGGAATCACTGCTTCAAAACCTGAAACAGCTGACCCGGAAGTGGGAAATAACTTTTTGCAAAGATCAACATCCAGAAACTGTGGGACCCTGAGATTTGAACCCTGGGTCAAGGTCGAGGTCAATCATGACCTAGGTCAGAGTCAAGGTCGACCTTGACCTAGGTTAGGTTCAAGGTTGACATAGACACAAAAGGTTGACCCTAACCCTGAGGTCACAGACCTCAGATCTACAGTCCAGGATGCCAAAAACTGGATGAAAAGAAGTGGAAAGAGAGGCAGAATAGGGGGAAAGCCAGGTCAAAGTTAGGAACCCATTCAAGGTGCATGATATGACCCCAAACCACCTACTCAAAATGCTAAACCATTCTACCATGGAATTGATTCAATTTTCTGACTATACACCATCATCAAAAGACAAACTTTCAGTACAAACTGAAAGTATAGATAACAAAGGTCACCAAAAAGTGTTAAGTTCAAGTGAAACCTGACAAGATAGATCATAAGAGAAAACCAACACAGTTTTCATATTTCAACCCAAAAATGTTGAGGTGCAAATTGAAAGAGCAGAAAAGAAGAGGAACTCGACAAAGAAAGGGAAACCGACAGACAATTCATAGAAGGAACACTGACACACTGACAACAGAGCAACACAAGCATCAGACACCAAAAGTCGGTTAAATCCTAAGAAATGTGGATTTGACTTCCACATCAGATAAAATAGTTATGTTTTATATTTAGTGTTTTGATTTTATTTAAAACCATTTCTTAAGGGACAAGCATTGCAATTTTAATTGTTTTAATCAGTATAACTGATTGAAATCATGCAAACTAGGAGATCAAGGTCAAGTTGTAAACCTTTGATCATAGAGTTATCTTTGTAATATGTGAAACTTAATTAGGTCAATCTATTGTATAAATAGATGTTTAATCATTCATTTCAAACATGATGTGAGGATGATAGTAGCTAAGGGGCACATCTGTGGATCCGACTAAGGTTTTCAACCAAGAACAACAAAAGATGAATTAGGTTATCAAGAACCAGATTCAAGGCTATCGTGCAACAGAGGTATTGATCAATCACATTAGGTGATACATTATACTTATAATATTTAATGGATATGTAATCAACAATGGTAGATTTCATACAATTAGGTCACTAAATATTTTTGTCTACATTCTAAGAAGTGTAAAAAATAGAAGAAATCCTTATGGAAATCTCTTAACCAAGTGCACACTAAATAGTGTTTCTAAAGCTCTTAACAGAGTAGACCTTAACCAGTCTCCACATATTACTCTTAATATGGTAGATCATCAAAAGTGATCAAATTGTAACACTTAACCAACCCATTCCATTCTGCAGATAGTGAATTTTTGTGGGTTTCATCCCCACCATAGTTTTTACCTTCTAACAGGGGTTTTCTATGTTACCAAATCTTGTGTCATGTGTCTATACATTTCATGAATGCTTCTATGAATTTTTTACATGATTATTGAATTATGAATTGATGTTACATACACAAAGATAGAATAGCAGATATGAATGGTAATACAATTGATTACATAAAAGGATAAAGGTTAAATTAATAAAAGTTTTGAGGGTACTAGTTCACCCCTCCTCTCTTAGTACACCATTCCATTATTTCCAACATCTTGTTCCTTCGAGTCTCTTCTTGTACTATCTTCTTAGATGATTATTGTATTTCTTGTTTCAATAATGGAAAACTTGGAACATTAGGTAAGGGTATTTTATATTCTTGGTTGGAAGAATAGTGGGTGGTAGGGTGGCTCATTTAAAGTTTGTCACCTTTACCTCTGCAACTTTGTGCTAATATTTTCATTATGAAAGAAAGAAAAAGGTGGAAAGAAAGGAACTGATATGTCTCACCTTTATGAAAAAAAATCAACAAAAAAATTGTATAATTGTTTATATTGTTATGAGTTTGAACCAAAAAATTTCATTCTAGTATGGATATATAATTACAATAGTTATGGATTCCAACATATATGCCTTCTTGATATTGTATAAAATAATTTTTTGTACATACAATATTATAAATTTAAAAAAATTATATTCAATTTATATAATGCCTTATTCTCTCCTATATATCATCTTACATAAAGTTTCCTATCAGCGTCATGCTTGCACCTTTTTAGGTGCAAGCGCTAGTTTAATAAATTATATGGAAGGCTCTGGTGTTGGGTTTTTTCCACTGTAGCTTTATAATATATTATTTATCATCATTTATCCTAGTCATCACCGATTAATGCATCAAACCTTACTCCTAATATACTTCAAACTTGCTCCTTTTTTCTCGAGAGCTCCCATGTTTACATATGCATGGAAGAGATTGGAAAAGGTTTAGGAATTTGTTTAATGATTTTTATCAAATAGATGACATCCTGTGCCTACACTTTCATCAAGGAATTTTGACATATTTTTTAGAATAATGCATCTTGAGATCACATGATTTGAAAGCCTTAGCCATACAAATAAATTGGGAGTATTCATGTGATTTTTACCTGTGTGTGTGAATCTACAACACAACACTTCAATATATCATTATATCAATGGTTAGTAACTATTACACACTAAATTTTGCACCCTGCCAAGCGCTTGAGACTAGCAATCTAGTATAACATGGGAATCACTTCTAGGTTATGGGACCTCTACTAACTAAAGTGAAGCCTCCGGGTACTAGGCCGGTTCCTCTTGGATAATTACCTAATCTTCTCTTGAACATGAAAGTAAACTTAGAAGGAAAAGGGATATAAAGAATACTTGAAAGGAAATAACTGAAAAGAAAATTATCCTACTAGGTGATACACCAAAGGTAACATGAACTATAACATAGTGATAAAAATAACATGAAGATTCTTATATCTAATAGAACACAATTTTTTTGATTAGGCTTGCATAAGTATTTCACATAGAGGTTTGAAATAGAAAGAGACTATTCAAGGAAAGGAAAGATTTCAAAAACAATAATTTTCCCAAGGGAATAGACACACAATGTGACCTACAAGCAGACATTCACTCCAACAAATAGGCACAAGAATGAGACAAAATAACCAGGGATGAACAAAATCCATAAGATTATCTAAATTAGATCATACACAATAGTGTACAAATATGTTGAAAGAAAGAAAGGCTCAGGAACTCCAATATTTCTCAATATAAGCCACTGTATTATATTCAATAAGAGAAGTAAAAAGAAGGAAAAGATTGAGGGAAGAAAAAATGCCACAGAAATCTTGGACATAATCTAGAATTCAATGAGAAGTTACAAAAAATAAAACTTGAGGGCAGAGAAAATGCCACAGAAAATCTTGCATCTGCTGAAAAACTACTAAGCTCTAAAAGCTTCTAAAATTGCTTATATACATGCTCCTCTAGCACATAGGCTTAGGAGTCAATCCACTAATTAGAATTAGGCTTTCTTAGACTTTACATAAATAATTTCAAACCCTAAAACTATCAAATCTTTTCATCAATGCATCCTAGAAATATCTCAAAAGATCAGATCTAGTCATGAATGCACCTCCCATCGTCATAAATTTGATTAGATAAATCGGCTCGACCCATCCCTCTTTCTGTATCTTGAAAGACCACGCCACCACCATGGAGCTCTGAGAATAAGATTTTGAATTTTTAAATATTTGAATATAACAGTCACAGGTGGCACGGGTACTTGCATCAATGGCCAGAAAATACCTGATCTCTCGTTTAAAACATGGCCATCAATATTTCATCTCTAATTCTGATTGTCTTTACCTTGACTCATCTTTAACTCTATATTAGTGAGTCCTTTGTGTCACCAAACCATTTGATTAACTTTGATTTTATAATGAGATTCCATGACCACCACAAGATCAGCCCCAAGATCTATGATCTACACTTAATCTCCAAACCATAGAAGAATAATCTATTTCTTTATGAGACTAAGAGACTATCATGAGATCAAAACATGATCAATGATGCAGATTAAATCATTTGCAAACTCTGAAACTGAACTTAAATTTATCATTAACCCTGGTACATTAAAAGATTCAACGATTGAATATATCTCACAATCTCTGATGATCTAGTCTAACAATGGGTTTATCACGAGACTCAGCGACAACCATGAGATTATCTTTGCATCGATGGCCTGTGTGAAATCTCCTAAAATTTGTTGACCTTTTGACTTTATCTAGAGACTCAATGCAAACCATAGGATCTGAATGCAATTGATGACCAGCATGAAATCTTGGAAGGAAGGACTTAACCTTGAGTCTATCTAGAGATTAAGAGACAAACTAAACCTTAGAGTAACCGAATAAAATTTTAACAATAGATTTTATCCTGAGATTCCACGCCATCCACATGATCTAAATCTTAACTTAACCCAATCCACAGTCTGTGTTAAATCTCTCAAACACTTAAGCATATTCCCTTTTGATGTGAGATTACATGATAGCCACAAGATTGAAACCTGATCCATAGTCCTCATGAAATCTCGATGACTTAAGAGGATATTCTCTTCACTTTTGAGATCACACGACCAAGGAAAAATGTGAATTCACTGAGTAATATGGAATATTCTTCTCCCTTTGCATGACTAAGAGATAAAAAAAAGAAGATAAATGCACACATGACTAAATAAGGAACTTAATTCACTTAGAAAAGTAATGAGGAATTAGATCATGGCATCAAGAACTAGGGTTTTATCATGAAACACTTAGGGTTTTTGCACTTATGTCTTTTTCCAATGAATAAGGATAAACCAAAGACCTAAAAAAGCAGAGAACAAGATCAAGACCAGAAAAAAATGAAAAACCTTACAAGCTAGGCTCTACCCTCATGGGAGCCACATTTTTCTCCACTTGTATCCAAAATTCATATGATAGGAAATTTGAGTAACATTTTGACAATTTTCTGTTGGATGTCAACCTGCTAGACACATAAAAATAGTGGCCTTTAGATGATCCATTGGGTATAGGAGTCCACTTTGAGCACAAGAACTACTGGAAGGAAGGAGGATTGAAGCCAGGAAGAGGGAAAATGAACCAAAATAGGGAAAAGGGCTATATACAAATAGAAACAACTACTTGTGCAAAGCACTTTGAGGAAAGAAGGAAACTAACCTAGAAAGAAGGAAAAAGAAAGAAACCAATTACAAAGATGGACAAACCTCAAAACAAGGTTTTAGGTTAAAACCATTGACAAATATTGGTGAGGTCCCTCCTTCAAGAGTTGATAGAAGAAAAGAATTATGTTCCTTACACTCAGTGATTACAAATGGACCTCCCCAAAAGGAATCAAACTTTGTATTTCTTCCAGGCCTAGATTTGAATTCATCCCATTTGAGGACTATATCCCCAACATTGAAGTTCCTAGATCTGGCTCTTTTGTCAAAGCTCCTCTTAGTTTGCATTTTTTTAAATTCCATAGTCTACATGGACTTGCCTCTAATTTCTTCCAACTCCATTAGTTGAGTATATCTCACTTGTAGGGGGTCTCCCCCTTCAAAGAGGACAAGTTGGGTTGCAAGGTCCAAAGCAGGCAACTCTGTTGAAATGGAAAATTTAGCTTCTTTGCCATAAACTAGCATTTATGGAGAGTTCCCAATGATATTTTTGGGAGTGACTATATATAACCATAAGGTAGACTTGAATCTAGAGTGCCAATCTCTCTAATTTTCTTGCAGAGTCTTCTTAATTATCCTGATCAGGTTCTTATTTGTAGACTTTGTTAAACCATTACCCTGAGGTAATAATTAGAACTAGTGTTCAAGTAAACACTATGTTTGATTTCCCTTTTAGTGTCTCTCAAGCCTATGAAATAAAGTTCATTATGTAATATAATGGAGTTTGGGGTCCCAAATCTGTGAATTATGTCTTCATAAAAGCTTAGGAAAACATTCTCATTTGCTTCTTTTAATCCAATAGCCTCAGTCCATCTGGTGAAGTAATCAGTTGCAGTAACTATCCATTTATGGCTTGTACTGGATGGAGGGCTAATTAGGCCTATGAAGTCAAAGCCCCACTTCATGAAAGGTTGATCTATTCTGATTGGTTGGAGGGGTAGAGCTTTTATTCTTTCTTTTCCTACAAACATGAAATATTTTATGCATTTCCTTACATGATCATGACTATCCTTGAAGATAGATTGCTAATAGTATCACACCCTCATGATCTTAAAAGAAGTAGTCCTAGGAGAGAAATGACTTCCAGAAGGTCATCATGAAATTCATTTAGGGCACCTGCTACTTGTTCTGAACCTATGCATCTCAGGAGAAAACCATTATGATCCTTTCTAAAGAGGATCTTGTCAATTAGCACAAAGGGGGTAGATTGCAATCTATAATACCTTCTCTTTGTTGAATCCAAATTTGTAGGACATTCTCCAGTCTTAAAAAATTGAACCATGTTACGCAACCAACTTGATGCCTTGGCATTTTCTTCTGTTGAATGCACAACTAATGATGCATTCATTTTCTCTAGATTCCTTGGGATCTCATCTTCTGTAAAATTTTCAAAAATTCCTCTTCCTCTGACTAACTTGGAAACTTTGATAACAATGTCATATTCCATGACTCTAGTGATCCAACTAGCCCTTTTCTCGTTTAGGTCTTTAGAAAGAAGGAACTCCTTGATACTTGGATGAGTGACTCTTAGTTGTAACTTGTTATGAGTCAATAGATGTCTGAAATTTTTTAGGCTCTTCACCATAGCAAGTACATGTTTCTCTATAATATTTGTTCATATTATTCCAAACCTCTGCTAAAGAAAGCAATAGGCTTCTCCAATCCTTAAAATTTCTACTGATTTAACATTGCAGATATGGCATTAGAGTCTCCATAAGCATACATAATGAAATCTTTGCTGAAATCATGATTCAACAAGGCAGGAGCCTCTCTCAAAGCCTCTTTAATGGATTGAAAACTAGCCTTTCCTTCTTTTTCTCCAGTACAAGACTACATTCTTTGTCAACATTGTTGTTAAAGATTTCAAAATGTCTTCAATGTTAGGCAAAAATGTCTAACAAAGTTAATCCTTCCAATGAAGGATTGAAGACTTTTCTTGTGAGGTGGTAGGGGTAATTCTAGAAAATATGCAATCCTCTTAGGATTGACTCTAATTCCTTGTTTGGATACAATATATTCCAATAGTTTCCCCTCATGAACTGCAAACACACATTTCTTGGGATTAAGAGAGATCCCAAACTCCCTACACCTTTCAAATATTTTCCTCAGATGTTTGATTTGGTCTGCTACATGTTTAGAATAGACAGTTATATCATCTAAATAAACCAATACAAACTTGTAGATGAGGCTTTTAAAGGCCATATCCATTTCCTTTTGAAAAGTAGCACCTATATTTGACAAACCATAAGGCATCTTATGATAAGCCATGGTTCCCTACTTGGTTGTAAATGCAGTCTTATATTGATATTCTTCATGAAACAAGATCTGATTATAGCATGAATATCCATCTAACAGTGAGAAGCATTCTAATCCAGAGAGACATTGTAGAATTTTCTCCATAGATGGAAATGGATGACGATCTTTCAGGGATGCCCTATTAAGGTCTCTAAAGTCAAAATATAGTCTCAACTCCCTATTATTTTTCCTCATAGGAACAAGGTTGGAAACCCAAATAGTATTCTTTATGGGGTAAATGATGCCACTCTCTATCAATTTGAGGACTTCCTTGTTCATGAGTGGCTCAAGTTTGGGGTTGACAGGCCTTTGCTTCTATCTAACAGGTTTGGCATTTGGCTCTAATTCAATGGTATTCTGAGAAAGTGTTGGATTAAAGCCTCTGAGGTCTTCATATTTCCAAGAAAAGATGTCATTGAATTCTCTAAATAATTGGGCATAAGCCTATTTTTCTGAATCAGTATTAACCTTTCCAAACTTCAAGCTTTTAACTAGCTCCAATTCTAAGTCAGCATAGTGTTCTTTTTGAGCTTCCAAGATAGTTTTGTTCTTATTTGTTTGGTCATATCTATTAAATATAGATTCCAGGGTTACAAAACCTTTAGGCATCTTATTTTATTTAAGTTGTACCACTTGATCACCATAGTTTTGCATCAATCTATCTTGATTATGCTCTGAAAAAACATCCTCAAACAAAAACTGCAGAATTTTCTCATCATTATCAAATACTTGCCAATTAACATCATTATATGGGATGGAAGGCCTGAAAATTACTTTGATATTCTTCTGATCCCTTTTCATTGAAATGTTATTAGGAATATCATATTGGGATCCAACAGTAGCTAATAAATATGCATTCTGATTTAATTTTCTAGGGATAGCAATAATGTTGAAAGCATTGAAATCTTCAATTACATCCAAAACTTGATGCTTGTATACTCTCATTGTATCATTTTTGGTTGCACTTATCCCTCTTACTTGGATGAATACAAGCTCACTATCACCATGTACCTTTAGGGCTTTGATCCCTCTCTTTCTAGCCCATTCTAATCCATTCACTAGACTCTCATATTCAGCAGTGTTGCGAGTGCAAGAAAAGATGAATCTAAAAACCATATAATACCTCTCCCCCTTTGGAGAGACTAGCACATAACCACCACCAGAGCCATGTCTACTTCTAGAACCATCGAAGAATAGCTCCCAAACTTGATTTCTTCAATCTTCTAATTCAGTGTCTTCCTTATAAAGGTTTGGCTCTATGAATCGATTCTCTTGTATCAAATAATTTCCCAAACCAGCATCCCAAATAACATTGGCTTGGGTCTCTGAAGCTCTTTCAGACTCCAATTCATCTAGATAGATATTTGGGATATTTTCTATCTTAGTGTTTTTTCTCTAATGATTGGAAAGTCATTACTGTCAAGTGCAAGGTAACTTGCATTGAGTACATTGGACAGATAAATTGGGGCTTGCATCTAGGATCAAGCTTGTATCCTTGGCTACACCTACATTATTTATTGAGGAACCATCAATCTGTGTCACCTTCTTTTGGAAAGGTTCATATTTAAGTCCCAATTGGTTATCTACTTTCTTGGGCATGAAAAAACTAGCAGCCCCACTATCTACCATACAATTATGTACTAGATATTTTCCAATAATTAATGATACATAAAGGGGAGGTGGTTATAGGTTCCTACCTTGAATGGCATCTACCTTGGAGTTGCTACATTGGATCTTCTTTTCTTGATCAACATTGACCAACACTGAATTAACAACATCATTTGTGGGCTACTAAGGAGTTTTCACCTCACCTATAGCCCTCTTTAAAATCTCGGGCTGCCCTGGAATAGCCAAAGATTCCCACATAGACATGGTAACATTCATCTTCTTCATGTTGTCTACAATGTTGAAGGGTGTTGTTGTGTGTAATCTTTGGTGTGCCTTCACTATCATGGGCTCAATCTCCTTAGGAGATTGGCTCTCTTTGACTGGAATGGTGGGATTCTTTAGTATGGTAGGAATGTATGGGTGTGATGTCTCTATAGATGTAGTAGATTTAGCTCCATCCTCTCTTTTCTCCATGTCTTGGGCTCTTCTCTTAGACCGAGTATTGGCTGCAACTGGGAACTCACCATTTAATCCATTGAAATCCTGTTGATCTGAATTAAAGAGAGCAGTCTCATCAGGTTGTGCATCTTGTTGAGGAATTGATCCACTAGAAGAGGCCTCTGATTTGGTATGTGAAGCATTCTATACCATTAGTGCTTAGTTCATCCTTCCATTCGAGCATGTAGCCTGATTGTGGGGTTGATTGCAAGAAAAACACCATTCATTGTCTGAGACCAGATTGTTCTAACGTGGAACTATATCTCTAGTTGGATTTGCAGAGTTAAGAGGCATGGGATTAGAAGGTTGGAATGACCTCTGATTAAAGTTTTTCCTTTGACCTTGGTAGTTCCCTTGATATGGTGGCCTATTTTTCTAATAAGGTTGTCCCTGACTTTGATATTGTTGGTTGGGACCTTGATTTTGTGGCTTAAAGGGTGGTCTATTCCCTTGGTTCTGCTTCTTAATACTAGTCAACTCATTTCTCATTGTCTGTAATAAATTCTTCATTTCTTGTTGACTATTTCTCAATTCAAGTAACTCTTAAGAGGGGCCTATTTTGGATTCCTCATAGCTAGTACTAGCTTGAGGTGATACTATATCATACCTTCTTGAATAAAACAATTCTCAGCTCTGACTGCTATGTCAAAAGCCTAAGGTAGTGAGGTACCTCCTATGGATTGAATCATGACAGAGATTTTACTATTCAGATTTTTCAAGAAGTAAAGGAAGGCATGGTCAACTGAAGGCCTTACTGACATAGGAATCCTATTCCATGTCTTGAGGAACCTATTGTTAAAGTCTATCATATGTTCTTGAGGAGCCCTCCTTATGGTTGTAAGTTGCTCAACCAAAGATAAATAATGTGATTTATCCTCAAAATATTTGCTTAATGATTCTCCTAATCTATCCCATTAATCAATGGAACCAATAGTTAAGGTTCTAAACCATTTTAAGGCCTTACCTTTGAAAGAGGATGCCAATAGCTTGGTAGCAACATCTTCTTTGGTGATATGATGCACACTGGAAATGGTAGCCACATCTCTTATGTGCTCACAAGCCATTGTCTATCCTTCACCTGTTAAATCAAGTAGACTTTTAAGTGTTGCTAAGGGCACATCATGATGTTGATAAAGGTTTAAAGGACTCCCTTGATTGAAGGGTACAAAGGAAAACTGTCTAGCCATTGCAGGAACTATGATTTGGTGAACAACAAATGTGTGAGTTGTATTTGAATTGAAGAGCAGGGCTAAATCTTCTTGTAGCTCTCTAGTTAGAGATATTCCTCTCCTTATTTAAAGGAAAAGAAAAGGTCTTACCTCTAAGGTAGGTGGTGTAGACTGTACCCTCCTCATAGGGGATTCTCTTTGAGATGATATCCAGTAATTTCTTGTTAGAGGCAGCTGCAAGAATTCAAAAGGCTTTGAGCTCCTTGTTTCTATCTTTCTCATAAAATTTAAACAGGACTAGAACTTGTTATTTAAACCAATGGAGCCACCAAATATGCTTTGAAAAGAACCACTTTAGGTCAATACTATGCAATCAGCATATCAGATATAGCATAGTCTTGCAAATGAACTTCTTTGGTCCCACCGGGCATGCCAGAATTGTTATACACTAAATATTGCACCCTGCCAAGCGCTTGAGCCTAGAAATATAGTATAACATGGGAATCAATTCTAGGTTGTGTGACCTTTGCTAACTGAATTGAAGCCTTCAGGTTCTAGGCCGGTTCCTCTTGGATAATCACCTAATCTTCTCTTGAACATGATAGTAAACTTGGAAGGAAAAGGGATAGAAGGAATACTTGAAAGGAAATAACTAAAAAATAAAATTATCCTACTAGGTGATACACCAAAGGTAACATGAACCATAACATAGTGACCAAACTAACATGAATATTCTTATATCTAATAGAACACAATATTTCTGAATAGGCTTGCATAAGTATTTCACAAAGAGGTCTGAAATGGGAAGAGGCTATTCAAGGAAAGGAAATATTTCACAAACAATAACTTTCCCAAGGGAATAGACATAGACGGTGACCTACAAGAAGACATTTACTATAGAAAATAGGCACAAGAATGAGACAAAATAACTAGGGATAAATAAAATCCACAAGAATATCTAAATCAGATCACACACAATAGTGCACAAAGATGATGAAATAAAGAAAATGCTCAGGAACTCCAAGATTTTTCTAATATAAGCCACTTTATTATATTTAGTAAGAGAAGTACAAACAAGGAAAAGCTTGAGGGTAGAGAAAATGCCATAGAAAATCTTGAATCTGCTAAAAAACTACTAAGCTCTAAAAGATTCTAAAACTACTTATATACATGCTCCTCTAGCACACAGGCTTAGGAGTCAATCCACCGATCATAATTAGGGTTTATTATATTTTATAGAAACAAATGTCAAACCCTAAGATTGTCAAATATGCTCATTAATGAATCCTATAAATATCCCAAAAGATTAGATCTGGTCATGAATGCACCTCCCATCATCGTAAATTTTATTAGAGAAATTAGCTCGACCCATCCCATTGTCTGTATCTTGAAAAACTGCGCCACTGCCATGGAGCTCTGAGAATCAGATTTTGAATTTTTAAATATTTGAATATAATGGTCATAGGTGGTGCTGTTACTTGCATCAACAACCTAGAAAATACTTGATCTCCCATTTAAAACATAGTTGTTGATCTTTCATCTCTAATTTTGATTGCCTTTACCTTGACTTGTCTTTAACTCTAGATTAGTGAGTCCTTTGTCTCTGAGTCTTTGAACCTTTTGATTAACTCTGAGTTTATAATGAGATTCCATGATCACCACAGGATCAGCCCCAAGATCTATGATCTGCGCTTAATCTCTGAACCATAGAAGAATATTCCATTTATTTATGAGACTAAGCAACTACCGTGAGATCAAAACATGATCAATGGTGCAGATTAAATAATTTGAAAAATTTGAAATTGAACTTAACTTTATCATTAACCCTGGTACATTCATAGATTTAGCGACTGAACATATCTCACAATCTCTTATGATCTGTTCTAACCACATTTTTGTTAGGAGACTCGATGACAACCATGAGATTATATTCGCATCGACGGCCTGCGTGAAATCTCCTAAACTTTGTTGACCTTTTGATTTTATCTAGAGACTCGGTGCAAACCACATGATCTGAATGCAATTAACGACCAGTGTGAAATCTTGGAAGGAAGGACTTAACCCTGAGTCTATCTGAAGATTACGAGACAAACTGAACCTCAAAGTTTCTGAATAAAATTTTAACCATAGATTTTACCTTGAGATTCCACACCATCCACATGATTTGAATCTAAACTTAACCCGATCCACAATCTACGTTAAATATCTCAAACACTTAAGCATATTCCCCATTGATGTGAGATTATGCAATAGCCACAAGATTGAAACCTGATCCATGTTCCTCATGAAATCTCGATGACTTAAGAGGATATTTTCTTCACTTCTAAGATCACACGACCAAAGCAAAATGTGAAGTCGCTGCATAATATGGAATATTATGTTCCCTTTGCGTGACTAAGAGATAAATAAAGAAGATAAATGTGCACATGACTAAATAAGGAGCTTAAGTCACTTAGAAAATCAATGAGGAATTAGATCATGTCATCAAGAACTAAGGTTTTATCATGAAACGCTTAGGGTTTATGCACTTAGGCCTTTTTCCAAAGAATAAGGATAAACCAGAGACCTAAAAAAGCTGAGAACAAGATCAAGACTAGGAAAAAATGTAGAACCTTACAAGTTGGGCTCTACCCTCATGGGAGCCACATTTTTCTCCACTTGTAGCCAAAATTCATATGATAGGAAATTTGGGTAACACTAACATCAAAATAAATTGAAAAGCATAATAAACCAAAGTAAATCAACATATTTATTCCTATTTAGAAACAATTTGATCTATCTTTGATATTGCTCTTAGAATATGCATTAGATCAGTGACAATTCAATTCTAAAATAGAAGATTCTAAATGATATAAACCATTAGTATACCTTTTAAGCTAAAAACATGATAATTCTCAATTCATATGATCCTTTACGCAAATGAAATTCTTTAATTATCTAAGAGTGCATGAATTCATTTTTGCAGCATAAGCCTAATGCAATATTGTAAGATTTCCTGATTGATTGAGCTCAAAATTCACTTCTTTTATGGAGGATGAAGTGAAATCAGTGGTTAAGACTTACTCTTGAGGAGTCGTTAGGATTAATCCTTGTTTGATCCATGTGTGTCAACTCCCATTGGTCCATCAATTGACTTTTCCGTTTATGGTGAGTTGTAATTTAGGAGTGTTTATTTTAATTTGATTTAATTAACTACCTTAGCCAAGGTATTTAATGAGGTTGATTTAATTAAATAATCCAGTGTAATCAATTAGAAATTAATAATATATTTATCAATGATTAATGTTTTCTTTGAGCGATTTCATTAATTTTAGAGAATTATGCCAATAATCAAATAATCAGATTAGTATAATTGGGAGAAAGATCCTTAGTTAATGCAAAAGGGGGTCTTGGCTTAGAGTATTCAAATTTAGGGTGGCTACATTTTCTCCTCTTTGAATTGATGAGAAATCAGCACAATGATTCAAAAAATATCTGATGTTGACTTCATAGAATAGTTTGATAATTGAAAATTCTGAGCTTGATTGCACAAAATTTTAGAGATGATATCACTCTTGAACTTGATTGAACTAAGACTGATAATACTAACTTTGAACTTGAGTGAACAAAGATCAATTAAAGATATCAGCTCTGAACTTGATTGAACTAGAATTGATAGTACTGACCCTGAACTTGATTGAACAAAGTTTAGTAAGAAGTTATTCAACAATTTGATGTGATGAAGCTGAATACTTGATACCTTGATCTAAAATGATTAAGAAACCATAGGCATAGATAACTAAACTGATGTGATTACTTGGCAGTCCCAACTTGTTTGAAGGAAACCAACATGCTCATATTCATTTGATGAATTCAATTTGATAAACATTCTAATTTGGAGTCTCTAATTACTGAGAAACTGATTGATTTTAGGCATGATCGTGCCCCCTCGGAAATGAAAGAAAAATAAATCCCTCTTTGAAAAGTTGACATGGATGAGAAAGTGATGTGAAACGTGATTGGATCAATAAGATTCAATTATGAGATGAGTTGGAGTGAAAATGTGTTGATAGGAACACATTTTGACCTTGTTTGACTACTTGCAAGACAAGATATACGTAATTAGAATGATGTTGGACCAATATTTTTATGAAAGAACAAGTATCATGTAATGAAGAACATGTCAACAAACTCTGCATAACATTTTATACATATTTGGATCAATTCTGCATTTGTTGTAAGATGTGAGTAACTCTTTTGAAATTATTACTCCATTAAATGAAATGATTTATGCATGTTCAATTGCATTCCTGACAGATTGGATGAGAGATTAATAAATTTAGGACAATCTTCTTAGTGTCCAGTAGGTCAATTTCAGTCCTAAAGGGGTTAAAATAAGCCCAAAAGGTCAATTTACTCATTCATTTTCACTTTTAACCATAGTAATTCCTTGAGATCTGGAAAGAAGATGGTGGTCCCCATGGAGAAGCATCATTTTGAGCTTGACTATTGACATCATAGACCCACACATTATGCACCACCGGTGAGTACCCGAAGACTTTCATTTTATTCTTTCCATTTAAATTTTTATCGCATTTTGCTATAGATATAGGTGTTAGAGTGTAGGGTCACATCAGGGGTTTCAGATCCCACCTGGTCCATTTCATGTTGCATTCGGGGATCTTGAAAATATTGGATCGCATCCTGTCAAAATAGGATCTTATCCCGTATCTGTTAGAGGACCACATTATGTCAATGTTTCCCTTAGGTTTGCCCCAAAAATCAAACATCGCTTCCTGTGAAAATAGGATCGCACCTAGATTCTTGAGTCGCATCTTGTCAAGACAGGGTTGTATCTAGAAAATGAGTTGTATCCTATCAAAATAGGGTCACATATGGTGAAATTTTGTAGTTTTTTTGATTTTTTAGGAAACTGATGAATTTTCCTTTTTTGTCTAGTTGTAAAGATATATCTGTGTGATCTTTTAGCTATTTGTGTAGGTTACCTTGATCCAAAAACTGATGTCTTTGATTTCTATTTTGTATCCTAGATTAGCTATTGTCTCTTTCTGATGTCTGAGGATTTTTCATGTTCTAACCTTATTAGATTAGTTGATTGATGAGTAGCGATGTCTTGTGGGTCATTTAGGATTAGGTATCTTAGTGGATTTACCTGACATAAGGGTAAATTGAGGGTTGTTGACTTCTTTTTCCATGAGATGACACTCAAAGAAAAACACCTTCCACCTACAGACAAGTGAGATATTTTTCACACTAGAGGATGTGTGGTGTATTATGCACAGTCCATTTATGGGATGACAAGTTCACTATGAGTCCTAGATAGCCACAACTATTGCAGACAGACAAAGGTTCTTGGTTGATCCTTTGATTTGTCAACATTACTTGATGTGGGACTACATGTTGGCCCACTATGAGATACTTCTTGTATTTCTTTCTATATTCATAGGGGGTATACTTATGTCGGATCATGGTCAGCATGGATTCATGTGTGGTTGGGCTAGCATTCTTGATAAGATGATCAATGCTACTCGCCAATATGTATGGGGTAGTTGTATTAAATCTCATTTATACAGAGAGCTTCACAAGATAGTATACCAGAAATCCAAGAGTAGGATAGTTGGTATCTTGATATTGTAGATCTAGGCCTAGGAGCCTATCCCAATGACATGGCCAATAGTAGAGGCAAAGGGATCTCAAGGATCCTTAAGTGTACATGTATTCAGGATATAGCCAGCAGCCCCACTTGGGTAATATGGAGTATTGGCAGTGTCTTCTTGATGATGTTACTGAGGTTGAGTGGTGACCATAGAAGGATTGTGAGGAGTGGGCTTTAGATCAGCAGAAGATATCATATTTATTTTAGAGTGGGTACCTTATTGGTCATACTAGGTATATTTTTTAGTGCTTCATTGTTACCTATGTGTTCATGTAGTATGGCAGGGTACAGGGTATGCCATAGGATCAGACCATGTATGCCTGCATTAGAGATTAGGAGGCATAATGGAGAGCTTAACTAAGATATGAAACTTCCCTTCATGAGATCACACAAATGGTTCCCATAGGTTGGGATTATCTACCAGATATTTCTGATGGGGAGATCACTAACGAGTAGAGGGATTATCTATATCAACACCCATTTCTATGTTTTACTGCTCCTGAGGAGATAGCACCATAGATAGAGGAGGCATTAGATTATGATCTTGTTGATGATGGTCTGATGGGTGGCAGAGGGAGAGGAGACATGTGTGGCCGAGATGGAGTGAGAGATTGAGGCAGAGGTTATAGAGGTGGAGGTGGTAGGGATGGAGGTGGTAGCGGTCCTCCTAGAGATAGAGGTCACAGCCATGGCCAAGATTATAGGGGAGATGATGGGCATGATAGGGGTGGCGGAAAAGAGGAGGGAAGGCACATCTGAGTGAAATTTATTCCTCTGCACATGGATCTAGTACCATTACTATCCAAGCAACAGTAGTAGAAGTAGAGGCCATCAGGTTAGAGATAGATTGGGGAGAGTAGTGGCAATGGAAGACCTTCTCCACAGGATCCTCCCAGAGATAATGATAGAGATATAGATCCATTGTCTCAGTGTGAGGGGGAGAGAGAGAGAAGATGAGAGATTTTATTACCACTTTGGATGCACTGCAAGAAGACAGGGATATGTAGCTAGAGATGTTGAGATCAAAGAGATATCAACAGTTGGGTGCACTAAGACCTGAGAGGGATCAGCAAGGAGATAGATTGAGAATTGAGATAGATCTTAAGTATCACACTACCACACACCAGGGATAGAGGGCATCCTATTACTTTTCTTTATATTGCACAGTCGTTCTTGAGTCGTAGAGAGCTCCTTTGTACTCTAGCATTTATCAATAGTAAGAGGGAGCTATGATGCTACCACTTCCTACATGGGTAGATGTTCCACCTCCTCCCCTACATGATCATGCTGAGGGTGGGATTCAGTCATGATAGTTTCCATCATAGTAATTTTTTTATATTGATCCAGTAGTGATATCTTGATATGTACTTCATGATACTGGATACATTATTTTTGTCATATTGATATATTTATCCATTGATATATATGAGATAGTGCCTTTTGTTGTTGATATGTTCATCTTATCTTATTGTCTTATTCACTTGATAGATGTTTAGATTTGATTTTATACTTTATGATGTACTTGGTCTTTGTGATGATATTGATGATATTCATGTGATGACATTAGTTATGCTTACTTTTCCACTAATATATAGATGTGTGAGATTATTCTATATGGAGATGCACATGTATGTTTTTGTCTTTTATTATGCATATAAATGTATGGATGCACCTATGGATATAGGAATGCTCTTAATTATTTCTGATTTCTCTATAAGAAAAGTACTGATGATGTGCAATAATATGTATGCTTTTATTTTGTTTCAAATTATGCTCATGCAAGAATGTATGTAAATACTTATGCCATGGAATGCAATGACAAATATGTATCAGTGAATCAAGTAGTTAAATCAATAGATTAAGTAGTTAAAATTATATTTTGAGTGAGAAAGGAAATTATTGTGAGCTCAAGTAATCATGAAATCTTAATGCAACTAATATGAATCATGAATGCAGCTAGATTAAGACCTTTCTAAGAAAGTCACTGATCATTCATAGTAGCATTTATCATCATAGATCAATTTTTTAGCAGATGGCATAGGCTAGTACAACCTTCACTGATAGATTCCATCCACCATGAAAGTATGATACAAACTTAGTCGAATGCAATGTTGAAAATAAACCTAAGCATCAAGGCATAGATCCCAGATGAATTATTAGTTATTTCCTTTTGATTTAAAAACCTTATTATGTTTGTAACCCATAATGACCCTTTCATTAATGTTGCATACACCTTATTGAGAATTTGGTTTAATATAAAAAAAAGACAAGGAGAATGATTCAACTCATTGTACCTTAATTATAAATAGGCTCAAGATATATGTGGCCTTCCAATCAGGATGGAGGCTCTTACCATAGGCACCCATAGTATGTGAATTTTATATGATCATCACATCAATCCCCACAAGTAGAAAACAAATAAAATTTTATTACCCTCTCCTTACTTCTCTTATACATTTAATAGGCATCATGGAGTTAATCAAAAAATAGAACAATCAAAAATTGATAATCATAGACATCAAGCAAAGAAAAATATAAGTTCTATATATGCCACTAGTCAAAAGACATCATGGAGACATGTTAAAGAGTCATGATCAATCATCAATAAAAATAATTTTATTTGTGAGTTTTGGTGTTTAGGAACACCTTTGATTAATCATTTTTAGCAGTTATTAATCAAAACACCTTTGTGATCAGATCTATCATTAATTGCAATATGATTGAGTGTTGAGAAAAATTGTTGATTAAAGTATTTAGAAACACTAGTGTGATGTCCATTAAAGGTAGGTGGTGTTTAAGGAACACCTTTGTTTGTGAGAGTGATTGTGGTTATTTTTTCCAAGTATTTAGAAATACTATTATAGTGGCAAAGTTTCCTAGACAACAACTTAGGATGACCAAATGGGACAAACAAACCTTAGACTTAACAAAGCTTACCTGACTATTGAATTTCTAGGAGGGATGCTCCTAGTGAAGGATGATTATCCTAATACTCAAACATAGAAAAAGTCTAGGCATAGAAAGTAGAACATTGAAGATCTTAGATCTAGGGGGTGATATGAAAGTGACCAAAGGATACCCACCAGCAGAAAATTTGAATAATAACCCACTGCAAGCAGTGTATTGATAGATAGAGCGATGATTACAAGTCCCACCTATTTACCATATTTTTACCACTTGGAAAATTTGTATTTTTCCTACCAAGATGCCTGTTTACCAAGTTTTCACCAAGGCACTTTTTTGTTTTTTGTTTTTTTCATACTTTTCCCTCTTTTTTGTTAGTATCAAGGTGCCTGTTTGCCAGGTTTTCACCAAAAATACCCTTTTTCAGGACTTTTTCCTTTTTTTTTAATATTTCTTCTTTTCCAATATTTTTAACTTTTTCAGGATCAATTTTTATTTTTTTAGATTTTTTCAGGAGCAATTTCCATTGTAGAAGTCCTGTAGTTTAATGTCAAGCATAAAACCTTTTCAAGTGGAGAGTATTGATAAGATCAGGGAGCACATCTCCTCTAGGTGTAGCTAACTAACAAGCTCCTGATCCAAAAAAAAAATTTAATAACAAAAGGTCCCAACCAGTTGGGTTCAAATTTTCCCTTTTGTGGTTTATTTTGCTGATTCTTAGGATTTTCTCTAAGTATTATATCTCCAACTTGAAACTGTCTAGGTTTCACTTTCTTGTTATATCATTTTGACATCCTTTTCTGATATACCTTGAGATTATCAAACACATGTTGTCTGCGTTCATCCAACATTTCTAATTCTTGGACCCTATCTATGCGGTATTGTTCATCTGTGACAAGGCCTTTTAAAGATACCTGTAAAGAAGGAATTTCAACTTCAATTGGCAAAATTGCTTCTGCGCCATAGACAAGAGAAAATGGTGTGGCTCTTATTGGTGTTCTAATGTTGGTTCTATATGCCCATAATGTTGGATTTAGTTCAAATACCAATCTCTAGAAGATTTACTCACTGTTCTATGTGGGATTTTGAGAATATTCTTGTTTGATGCCTTAGCTTGTTCGTTACCTTGAGGGTAATAGATGGAAGAACAGTGCTAAATGATATGGAACTTTGCACAATTTTTGTCAATATCTTGATTTTTGAACTATCCCCCATTGTTTGTTATAATGCATGAGGGTGGTTTGTACCTCCAAATGATGTAGTTCATAATGAACATGGATACTTGTTTCCCAATGGCTTTGATTAGCGGCATTGCTTCGACCTAGTTTGTGAAATACTTAGTGGTTGTGATGATGTATTAATGTCCACTTGAGGAGTTGGGATACATTTGTCCAAAAAGATCAAAGGCCCATTGCTGGAATGACCAATGTGTTATAAATGGTATTAACTCCTTGGTTGGACCATGTATGAGATTTCCCTTTGTTTGGCATTTTTGGCATGTTTAGCATATTGAATAGCATCTTTTTCCATTGTAGGCCAGTAGCACCCTATCCTTAGGATTTTTTTGGCTAGTGATAGACCATTCAAGTGAGATTCACACACACCTTCATGGACCTCTTTTAATGTGCGATTAGATTCTTCAAGTTCTAATACCTAAGTAGCATTCCATTGAGACCACACTTATATAAGTCAGTAGTAATGATTACATAATGTGATGTTTTCCTAATTAGGGCTCATTTCTCATTTTTGGATAGGTCATTAGGTAAGGATTGATCTTTAAGAAGCTCATAGATATCTCTATATTAGGATGAGTTTTGAATATTTAAGGTGCAGATTATCTAGGTTTTAGTTGCGTCAAATGTGGGAAAGGGTAACTCTTCCACTAGGAAGTCATAGAGAAACTGATGTTCCTCTAGTTGTAACATATATTTCAGTGTTGCCATTGTGTCTGCAACTTTGTTTTTCATTCTTGAGATCTACTGAAATCTAATGAAGACAAAGTACTTCTTGAAATCATCTACCATCTACTTGCAAGGCATCAAATTTTCATCCTATATTTGATAATCATCATTTACTTGGTTAATGATGAGCTGAGAATCTCTATATATGTTCAACTCTATAGTCTTCCATTCTATAGCTAGCTTGAGACCATTCACCAAGGCTTCTTACTCTAAGATACTATTAGTACATGGAAAGATTAGTTTATAAGCCTTAGGTATCTTATATCCTTGAGGATTAACAAATAGAACACCTTCTCTCAATCCTTGTTGAGTAAAGGAACCAGCAAAGTACATTTTCCATGAATGTTCTACTAAATGCATTATAGTTTCATCAGGAAATTCAATCATCAAAGGTGACTTAGCTAGTTGATCTTCTATCACTTGTCCTTTGATTTTTTCAGTCTACATATTCTATATCAAATTCACTAAGTATTAAGACCCATTTTTCCAATCTTCCTATCAATGTTGCTTTACTTAGAAGATACTTCAATGGACCAATCTTTACAATTAACCTCAATGTGTGAGAAAACATGCAATGTCTCAATTTTTGTGATGCAAAGACAAGTGCTAAGAAGGATTTCTCTATCCCACTATAATTGATCTCATAGGAGACTAATGTCTTGCTGATATAATAAATGGCTCATTCCTTCTTGAGTTCATCCTCTTGTGCTAGAAAAACTCCTAGTGATGTTTCCATAGCTGAAATTTAGAGAATCAATGGCTTGTCATGAATAGGAGCCATTCGGATAGGTGGATTGGCTAGATGTTCTTTTAATTCCTTGAAATTATTGTCACAATGTTCATCCCATTGGAAGATAACTCCTTTATGCAAAAATTTTGTGAAGGGTTGTGCTTTGTCTAGTAGTTGACACATGAATCTCCTTATGGATTGAACCCTTCCATGAAGCATTCTCATTTGAATTATATTGTGAGGTGGTTGAATTTCCATGATTTCTTTCTCTTTAGCTGGATCGACTTTGATTTATTTTGCTGAAACTATAAAACCTAGTAGCTTTCCTGATTTGACACCAAATGCACATTTCTTTGGATTGATTCTTCATTGAAATTCCTCCATTATATCTAATATTTTCCTCAAGTCCTCAATATGAGATGTTTTTCTTCTTGATTTAACTAAAGTATCATCTACATAATCTTCCATGTTTTTATGAATCACATGTCATGAAAGAGCTTCATCATAGACCTTTGATATGTTCCTCCAGCATTCTTTAGTCCAAATAGCATTAAATTCTAGAAAATGGTACCCCATTCACATGTAAATTTTGTCTTTTCTTGGTCCTCAAGTGCAATTTTGATTTGATTATACTCTTAAAAACCATCCATAAGTGAATATATCTCATATCATGTTGTAAGATCTATGATCATGTCAATATAAGGCAATGGGAAATCATCCTTTAGATAAGACTTGTTCAAATCTCTAAATTCCATGCAAATTATTATAGATTTATCCACTTTAGAAATAGGGACTATGTTATAAATTCATCCCACATAGGCAATTACTCTTGTAAATCGAACTTTCAAAATCTTTTGAAATTCTACAATTACTAGCAAGGTGACATGTGGATGCATTTTTCTAAGTTTATGTTTGACGGGTTTTATCCCAAGAGAAATAGATAAACAATGCATTATCAATTTAGGATCCAATCTAGTCATGTCAAAATAAGCCCATGCAAAGTTGATCTTCTTTTCCTTGAGGAATTCAGTGCATTGTGCTTTCCTTTCTTTAGATAAGGATTGGGCAATATGAACTATCTATGGAGCTTTAGTTTTTCCCAAATTGACTTGATGTGTTGGTTCTATTAATACCAAAGATATTTCTTGGAAATGTTGAGGGAGAATATCAAGAATCTCATCTTTTGGCACCTCTAAGAGGTTTTCAGCATCAGATATGTCTTTTGTTTTTACTTTTTTAGAATTTGATACTGCCACAACGTGGTTTTCACCATCAGTTCTTTTTATTTTTCAATTTGATAATAAGAAACTTGATATCATCCTCCATCATATTTAAACTCCTTGCCGTAGTAGAAGAGGGATAGGGTTCACAAGCATTAAGATAACAAGCCAATGTGTAGTCATTGGGAAAACTCATTATGTTGGTAGGCTCAGGTTCAGTCCTGTCAATTAGCTCAGGGTTTATTAATTATATGGATTTAGAAGACTCTAAGGAAAACACCACATTAGCTCCAAGACTATTAACTGGCAAGACGAGTTCTATTTAGTTAGCTTCTATAGCTTTTAGATCATTAAGAGTTTGATCGACATTATTAGGGTCATTGTTAGTGCCATGAGAACCTAACTCTAGTGATCTAAAGTTTGTGTTTTCTCCCTCTTCTCTTTCTCTTGTTCTATCAAATATTTATAATATAATTTTGTACTCCTCTTGTCCTCTTAAGACCTTGTGTATTCATCAATTATACTAGTAATCACCACATCAACCAATCATGTGACAATGTTTGTAGTGTGGTTAGTGTTAGAACTTTCTCCTCTTTCCCATAAAGGTGAATTTATGGATCACATCTACCTCAATATCCATTATAGCATCATAAATTTGATCCCATTCATATTCATGTTAGTCTGAAATACTATCATCAGATCAGTTTAGAAACTCAGCAATAGTTATTTGGTGAACCCTATTAGCTATTTGTGTATCAAAGTGTGACATATCAAGGACATGGGTGATTGTGACCAATTGCCCCCAATTTGGATGTAGACTCTCTTTTTGTCTTATGGATGATACTCCTTCAAGGATGTTTGAGCTACTTGCTTCTTCTCTAATACTTCCTCTTTCTTCTTGTTCTATATGCTCTTCTTCATGGTATTCCCCTCCTTGCTAAACCTCCTGATAATTATCCACTCCTTATTCCTCTTCTGATTCTTGACATTTATTTGTGATAATAAAAAAATATGGTACTTTAATTATTGTCTGATGTGAGTGGGTACATACTATTCTCCTTGATACCCTATCTTTTTAGTTCCTAGATGTAACAATCTCTCATATGTCCATGGTGTGCCTTCTACTTCCTCTTCTTCTTCATTGTCCCCTTTGTCAAATATTGGACCATGTGTTATGGCAGGGTGTTTGGATTCATTAAAGTCCAATCTTGTTTTGTCTTTGGTGTTCCTAAACTCCATATGAATAGGTTCAATGATCCCTTTACCTTTATCTCCTAAAGGTCCTTTTCCTTTATATTCCATTCATTTAAAAAGATCATACCCTTTGCCATATTTGTTTGGAGATTTTTATACCTGCTTTACTTCACTTTCACCCTTTTCTTCTTTATATAGCCATGATAATACAACTCTATCTTAATTATCTTCTTCTTAAGAGGTTTTAGCTCTGACCATGCATGTGGCTTCATGAATAAATAACACCTTTGAGGCTACATGTGGAAATGATGTTGATGGTTTTCCATATGATTTTGGACATAAGGGGAGATTAACCAATGATGGAATTGTATCTAGTTTGTACAATTTTTAAAGATTTCCCAAAGCTTCTCATTACCATATATTTTTATGTTTTAGGTGTAAACTCTTTAGGAAATTATTTTTTGTGAGGAACTATGTTATCTACTTTCACATTATTGCAGGAGTATCTCAATTCAGCTGAAATAGTATCCTCTACCCCATTGTGTGGGAATTTGATACATTAATGATAAGTGGATGGAATTTGTTTCATATCATGTATCCATGGTCTACCTAATTAATGTTGTAAGCTAATGGAAAATCAAGAACCTGACAGATCACATCTTGTTCTATTGGGCCTATCCTATTAGGTAGCATGACTAATCCTTTTGATGATCTATCTTCTTAATCATATTCTTTAATGGTTATCTTACTTTGTAGATCAATAGCATGTTCTAAAAACCATAGCACCTTTACCAAAATTAATTTAAAATTTTTTAAACCTATGCCTCCATCTATCAATACACGCTTTACCCAATGTTTTTGAATTAAAACCTCAATATGCAAAGGTTGATTGTGTGGATGATTCAAATATTTGTCATCTTCTTCTGAAAAATTTAGATAGTAAGGAGATGTTATATGACCATCCATAGCCTATAATTTTTCTATGTATATGTCTTTTGGGACATTGGTTTCATGTAGGGCTTGATCAAGGACTCCCCTATGTATTGGAGAGATCTTTAGTAACTCAAATATCTAATATGGATATTTGAGTCAATGTTATTTTCAATTGGTCTATCAAGTTGTAATTAGTAGATGGTGGGGGAACTATTTGTCTTGTTGTTGCTAGTCTTGGAAATGTGATAAAAAGTAGTTTAGATAATGTTGGTTGCTTTGATGAGGAATTCACACCTATGATCATCACCTTGCCTTGATTGAGAATTACTGCATTTGAATGTGTGGCTTTGTCTTTTACAACTTTGATAGTGATCATATTTATTTATGTATCTTTTACTTCCAAAATGTTTATCACATTATGAGTATTTGAATAGGTGTAGTTAACTTCATTTCCTTTAGATTTAGAATCTTCTCCTTTTTCATAATTGGGAAATGGTTTAGTGAATGTTGTATGATCCTCATTCTAAGTATGTCCTTCTACCTTGATCTTATCTCCATCTATGAGATCTTGAATAACATGTTTAAGTTTGACACATTCATTGGTTTTATGTCCTTCATTTTGATGGAAGGCACAATAGTAATTATCATTCCACCACCTAGGTTACACTTCTGGTTCCCATGGCTTTGACTCTGATAAGGTAATGATCTTATTTTCTAAGAGAGACTTTAAAATAATCTCAAGGGGTTCTCCCAATGGAGTGAATTTATGCCTAGGTATAGTCATCCAAGGCTTATTCTTGTTCCCATCATTGTTTTCTCTTAGAATTTTTGTCGTTGTTGCCTTAGCCTCTTTGTTTGCTTGTAGGACAATCGTTATTTTATACATATCTGGTTTAACATTCACATTAGATGTATCCACAACTCCATAATTAAAAACATTCTTGTTCTTGTTCCACCATTTATGCTTATCCTTGTTGTTGTAGTTGTTGTTATTGGAGGACTTATTGCCTTTATAAAGTGTTATTTCTCCTTTTTTAACCATGACATCTTCATCTCAAATGACATTTTCAATCACTCTATCAAAACTAGGAGAATATTTCATTTGAAGAGAATAATTAATTTCTAGCACCAAGTTATTGATGAAGATTTCCATTTTTTGATTTAGGTATTTGTCTAAATACCGTCTGAATATCTTTCTCCACCTTTGTAAGAAATTGATAAAAGGCTCTCTAGTTCATTGTTTTCTATTACATAGATCCACAATAGTAATGGTGTGTTGTAAATTATATGAGTAACGTTGAACAAACTTTTGTATCAATTTTTCAAGTGTTTGGATGCTTGGTGTTAATTTAGAGAACCATGCCATGGTTGGTCCCCCTAAGCTTCTGGGAAACAGTATCATCAAGTACATAGGTTCATACATGAACTCTATACTTAAGGCACAAAATTCTCTCACATGATCATGAGGATCCATGTCTCCCATGTATATATCATACTTATTTTTTTCCATGTTAGGTGGAAAGGAACCATGTGTAAGTTTTTTTCGAACAGGAACAGACAGATGTGTTCCAATGAGTACTTCTTTATCAGTTTATCCTTCTCTCTTTTGAGCTCTTTGATTTCTATTTGCATTTGGTATAGTTTCTTTGAGAAAATTTAAATAGGTGTTTGTAATTCTTTATATTTTAATCTCTCAACATAATTATCTTTAGGGAGCTTAACTCCCATAGAAGCTAGGTGAAGGAAGTACTTATCTTTGTCCTCATTGATGATCTTTTCCAATGTTCTTTGAAAATTCTTTCTTTGATTAAGTTTGTTATAATCTTCCTCAATTATGTCTTCTTCACTATCGAAACCAAACAGGGGATGATGATGATTTTGTTCTTCTTGATTATCTTCATCATTGTATTTGTCAAAGGTAGCATTCCATCCATCAGGCCCAGCCATTGTGTGGGGTTCTGGTTGTCTTTTGTTAAGAGATTTTGAGGGTGGGTCTTGATTAAAAATAGGGTTTGTCCTTGAGGTACCTCTGTGATGGAATTGAATCAATCTTGGAGGTCTTTCTGAATCATTAACAAGATATTTATTGTGTCTCATGTTAACCATGAAAGCGTAAGAGAAGTCTCGTCAAAGTGTTCCAATGTGCAAAAAGGGTTTGAAACCATCCAAGTGTGTTTGTCCAAAGAAAGGTGAATGAGAGTTTGATAAGACCAAGTGATAAGTTCCAGTGTCAAAGGGTTAGAATGACCTGATAGTGAGCTGGGAACCAAAGAGATTCAAGATTAAAATGACAACACAATTTGGGAATGATTGTTCAAAGACCTAGAAAGCATGTGAGGTACACTTGCAACTTGACTTGTGAAAACTTCCAAATTGACTGAGAATGAAAACTAACCCTTTCAGAAAGACAAAAAGGGTATCCAAAATTGTAAAGATCCAAATTCTAACATGTACCAAGACATTCTCTATCCCAAATATGAGCCCCCAAATGTGATCCTAAAATTACTAGATGCAAATCTGCCCTAGGTTCAAATTATTGGATGCAGTCTTGAATTAAGCTCATTTCTCAGATGTGACCCTAAATTATAAGATGTGATCCTGGATTGACTGAATGTGACTATTTTCACCAATTGTGACCCTAAATACCCAATGTAACCTTCTGAAATATTTATCTATGTTTTCCACTTGGTTGAAAAATGAAGAAAATTGTCTAATACCAGTGTTTGTCTCCTAAGTTTCCATGAGTTTGAAGGTTTGTAACTATCTGCAACTGTCTGAGAGGTGATAGATTTGGGATGATCATCTTCTTTTTTTAAATTAACACACACCAAGAAAGTTTTATTAGGCTCCAAGAACACCTATCCCTATGAAATTGGCTTAGCATGAAAATCTTTTCTTGTAGACTCAAGTACACACTCAAGAGCTAATAAGAATAAGACCATCACCAAGAATGCAATGGCTCTAGTCATGATATCATATTATCTGACTCCAATCGCTAATGAGGGCACGATATGACGAGTATCTTGGGGAAGTTACTATGCTCTTTACACAAATATTATCACCTTTTGGGGGTGAATCAGATGGATTCTATGCTATAGAGTCTAGTATGGGTCTCTTTTCAGTTGTATCATGTGTCCACACAAGTGCAATTCAGGTGTATAGCCCCACAAAGAATCTTAGCACAAGTAGTCACATAAACATGATTGAGAGCATGAGGTCCTACTTCATGTTAGACATGAGATGAGTATAAGTTCAAATGGCATCTAACTTTTGAGGTTTTGGCCCCAAGAAGAAAATTTTATTAACGTGAGTTGGAGTGGTGTGGCTCACACCTCTGATTAGATTGTAAACTGACCTCAAATTCAATTAAATTCCTACAAATCAATTGAAACAAACATGAAGTTTAGTTTATTTCCTTTAGGCAAGCTGCAAAACCATGCATTAGTAGTTGGAGAATGTTTTTTTACAATCTTTGGCATACGTTGTTGTGGTTGCAGCTTCTCTTTGTAATATTATGATCTTGTGTTCGATTCTCGAAATGGGAGCTTAAATAATCTTAATATAAAAAAAATATTTGGCCTATGTGTTCTCTGTCAAACATCTTGCAAACAATGTTAGGCTACTTAAAATCATTCAAAGGCATCAAATTCACCCGTTAGTTGTTACAAATCAACTAATTATGCAAATCAGAACACTAGATGTGATCCATAATTTTAACTAAATGTGATCCTTTACTAAATGGGATCTAGGATTAACTAAATGCAATTAAGGACCCTAAATGCGATCTTGAATAACCAAATGTGATTCTTACCATATATGATCCTAGATTTCTATGGTGTGAGCCAGGATTTACTGGGTGCAATCATGTTCACAGAGTGCAATCTTGTTCACAAGGTGCGATCCTATTCACTAGATGCAAATATGCACTGTCAGACAAAGAGTTAGAATGAAGAGAATTTTCTCAAAAAGAGGTAAAATATAGGGCTCGACCCCATGGTGGGCATAAAAATGTGTGTGTGAATATTCTATCTACAAGAATCTGCAACAAAACACTTCAATATCTCATTAGGTCAGTGGTTAGTAACATCAAAATAAACTAAAAAGCATAATAAACCAAAGGAAATTGACATAATGCTTCCTATTTAGAAAGAGTTTGATCTATCTATGATATTGCTCTTAGAATATGCATTAGGTTAGTGACAATTAAATTTTAAAATGGAATATTCAAAATGATATAAATCATTAGTATGCATTTTAAGCTAAAAATATGACAATTCTCAATTCACAGGATCCTTTACACAAATGAAAATTTATTTAATTAGCTAAGAGTGCATGAATTCATTTCTGTTGCATAAGCCTAATGCAAGATTGTAATATTTTATAATTGATTGAGCTCTTAATTCACTCCTTTTATGGAGGATGAAGTGAAATGAGTGGTTGAGATTGATTCTTGAGGAGTGATCAGAATTAATCCTTGCTTCATCCATTTGAGGTGATCCATGTGTGTCACTCCCATTGGTCCATCAATTAACTTTTCCCTTTGTGATGAGTTTTAATTTAGGAGTCCTTATTTTAATTTTCTTTAATTAATTACCTTAGCCAAGGGATTTAATGAGGTTAATTTAATTAAATAATCCAAGGTAATCAATTAGAAATTAATGATAGATTTAGAAATGGTTAATGTTTTCTTTGAGGGATTTCATTGGTTTTAGAGAATTATGTCAAAAATCAAATAATCATATTAGCATAATTGGGAGAAATATCCTTATTTAAGGAAAAAGGGGGTCTCGGGATAGAGTGGCTCAATTTAGGGTGGTTACATTACCTTGTCTAATTTTTATCAAACAATCCAACTATCTAAATTAAGTTTATGACATTATCTTTGCTCTTAGGCATAGTATGATGATGAAGTAGACCATTTTCTTCAAATCTACTCAAAAATTATAAAATGTGCAAATACATAAAGTTATATAATACTATAATAATTGAATATATCACATCATTTACTAATCTATGTTCATCAACTTACTATGATAATGAAGTAGAATAATTCTTTCGAATATACTTGAAAATTATAAAATTAAGAAATTTGTACAAACACCTCAGGTTATATAATACTGTAATAATTGAGTATATCATTAAAGTTGTGTAGTTTTGATCACTTGTTTAAGTTAGCATTTTACATCATTTTGTTCTTCTACCATAATCGTGTGTGTGTGTGTGTGTGTGTGCATGTGCATGTGCATGTGCATATGCATGTGCATGTGCATATGCATGTGCATGTGCATGTGCATATGCATGTGCATGTGCATGTGTGTGTGTTTACTTGTGTGTGTGTGTGTGTGTGCATGTGTGTGTGTGTGTGTGTGTGTGTGGCTGTGTCTATGTGTGTGTGTATTTGTTTGTGTGTGGGTGTGTGGGTGTACATATGTGTGTGCATGTGCATGTATGCATGTGTGTGTGCATGTACATGTGTGTGCGTGTGTGTGTGCATGTGCGTGTGTGTGTGCATGTGAGTGTGCATGTGTGTGTGCGTGTGCGTGTACATGTGTGTATTCATATGCGTGTGTGTGTGTGTGTGTGTGCGCATGTGCATGTGCGTGTGCATGTGTGTGTGCATGTAAATTATACCACCACCACCATTTTCTCCATTTCTAAATAAACCCATTTCAAAGAGTCTCATCCAAAGTCAATCTCTGAGAGAGAGAGAGAGAGAGAGAGAGAGAGAGAGAGATTTTGTTGTAGTCATTTCAAAGAATTCATATTTGTGACCAATTTGATACCAAGTAAAAAATCCACATACATATGCTTACATACACACACCCAAACATTAATAAGAATGGATATAGTTTTTTTATACTAATTTAAAATATTCTATTATCAAATCCATACATATATAGATGTTATGATTGAACAAGCTTGTCTCAAGGTCATTCAATCAAAAATGTTGAAGTGAAGAAGCAACTACTCTTAAGGAATCCATGTCAAGTTTCTCCATTAAGAATATTTATTTCAAATTCTTGAAATGGTCTATGGCCTTCACAATTCTTGAGATATCTTATTGATAAAAAGAATAATAAATAATTGAAGGCACTTTAATATGAAATCCAATGGTCCGTGATAATGATCACCTAATCCAACCATTTATATCTTGAATTATGAAGTGCATATATTATTTCAATGGTGTCATAGTTTACTATTATAAAAAAAAAACCTTTAAACAGAGAAACTAAAAATAAATATATTTAGCAAAATTTTCCTAACCTAGATGCAACCATCTATTTGACATCAATATATGAGTATAGAGTTGTCGTTATATCCAAATAGACCTTAAAGGCATAAGATTTATAATGCCAAACTCAATGTTTCATAGAGATGAGAATTTATATTTTACACTCAATTAATACTTTACATTCAAAAATGTTTATGTTGATCTATCTAATATGCGTTGAGTTGTTTGCTAGAGTACTTTTCAAACAATAAAATTTAAAATGTGAACAATGAATCCTAATTTGGATACAATATACTTACTTAGTAATGTCACACTCAAACCTGAATAATTGTCTATTTTTCATACATCCAAACTTATTTCTATCAAACCTTATATTCTTGTGTAAGATCATCTTTTCCATGCAAAAAAGTGTCTAACCCTAAAATATCATCACTCCACTATGATTAAATTAATGTATTAGTTGTACATTGATGTATAAAAACTAAGTAAAACTTACTCATGAAATGGATCTTGTAAAAAATAAATCATATCACCTACATTAGTTCCATGTGGCATAGAATTGATCGTATAATAAAAATAAATTATAACAAATCCTTATATATTGACATAAAATAATTGATACTTTCCCTCATAAATGACCTTTGAAATATTGTTTAATGATATTAATAATTATTTTAATTCCATTACATTCTATCAATCATTTAACTTTCTATTGTTTTAGTTTACTAAACGTAGTTGTAAATTATCTAGGAAGCAACTCTAGAAAGCATATATCACCCATTTACTATATAATTTCCTTTATTGTATATTGAATAGATGTCTTCCTAATTCTCTAAACATGGAAACTTGTACCTACTTAATATTTTGATAGTTACATATCTTAATCATTGTGTAAATAAGGATGGACTAATCATGAACTTTTCAAGGGTATATATGTATATATGTATACATATGTGTGTATATATACATATACATGTGTGTGTATACATATACATATGTGTGTGCATACATATACATGTGTGTTTATGTGTGTGTGTGTGCATGCATCTCTCTCTCTCTCTCTCTCTCTCTCTCTCTCTCTCTCTCTCTCTCTCTCTCT
>MU228190.1:2166503-2186116 GCA_018584345.1 Thuja plicata | reverse complement strand
CTCTCTCTCTCTCTCTCTCTCTCTCTCTCTCTCTCTCTCTCTCTCTCTCTCTCTCTCTCTCTCTCTCTCTCTCTCTCTCTCTCTCTCTCTCTCTCTCTCTCTGTGTGTGTGTGTGTGTGTGTGTGTGAACATTTGAAAAATAAAAGTATCACATTAAAAAGGTTTATATATTATGTTTTCAAAATAAAAAGGTATAGGAACTATCCCACATGATTTGATTTCTTTAATATAGTGTTAGAAGAATTATTTCTACATATCATTTGTGGTTTTGTCATCTAATTTGATCTTTAAATTCATTGATCACATCCTTGCATATAGAAAAATTAAATTTGGAATGCACAACATTATGTACCCTACACCAGCTAGGCAATAGTATGTATTCTAGGCCCACCATGTATTCCATGTGTAAAATAATATTTGATCAAATATCTAAACATATTGAAGGATTATTTCTTAACATTTATGATAATAGGTGGATCTTCTCTAGAATCTATGATTTTTTGCACTTTCCAAAAGATAATTTTCCTTTGTAAAGATAAATCATAGCTAAACAAGAAGGTTAGGCAGTTAATCTTATTGTTCTTCATAGTATTTTATATTCTACATTTTTCTAAATATGCATTATTGAACAAACTTAAATGCTTGGGTGGTGGGGCAGGAGGGTGAATCAACATGTACTAAATTTCTCTTTTTGAAAATTGAACATCAAACCATACAAATGAATGATGAACTTTAAAGAAAAATATGCACCATAATCATTAACACAAGAAAACTAAGAGTTTTATGTGGAAAATAAAATGAGGGAAAAACCATGATGAGATCTAACCCACAGGATATTAAATGGGCATTATTGTAGGGTAAGAAAATGAGGAAATAAAGAACATTGAATGCTAGAGAAACCACCAAACCCTAAATGCATACAAAAATCAATCCTAACCTAACCATTAAAGCAATTGAAATAAAGTGCTCAAAACATGAAAAATATATAATCAAAAGAACTCCCTCAATTGGACTTCAATGTCCTTTTCTTTCTTCTCAAAGTGTTGAATGTTGCTCTCATTAAGACGAAATGCACCTATAGTACGAAAACAAGAAATTGACAATAATGATGAGAAGATTCAAAATATAATGGTTTATAATTGATAGAATTTCATTAAACTTATGGTTAGTCAAAATGAGATAAATGATCTCAATTTATAGAATTTACAAGAGGAATTACAAATTAGAAATTAAGCATGCAAAAGAGAAATTGTCATAGACTATGACAATTGGCAAATTTGAAAGAGGAAATTTGTTATAATTAATGACAAGTTTGATGCGCAATTAGAAATTAGTGAGTGAAAAAGGGGGAAATTTATCAAAAACTATGATAATTATGACAAATGTGAAAAAAGGAAAAGTAACATAAACTATGACAATTATGACAAAAGGAAAAGGGAAGGTGTAAGAAGTGAAGGCTATTTAATAGGAGGTGAAGGCTAGAAAATAGGAGGTGAAGCACAAATTAAGGGATAAAATCCCATTTGAAAAATGATATAATATTAAATTATTAAAATCAAAAAATTCTCACATTTAGGAATTAGGAAAAGTAAGAATTATTAATTCTCAAATTATGACCAATTAGCCAATTAATTAATTGTAAGAACATGGGTAAGAGGGATAAATAAATAGAATTTATTAATCAAAGCTTAGGAGTTGAGAATAGGGGATAAATTAATAGTCATTTACCCCTAGAAGGATGAATTTGATTTCTTGACAAGATTAAAATGATCAAGGATTTAACATTGATAAAATAATTTAATTGGACATGGTTGACCAATCATATTGACTAGGATATGATGCCAGTTAGGGAAAAATTAGTAATTAATTAAATATTTTTCATTATTTAATTAATAGAAGAATGACACAATATTGATGAATGATAAAGATCAAACACGAAATACAAAAGACATGTTAAAAAAGGGGGGTTGGAGGTGTGAACCATTTCTTAGTGTCTACATTTTGTCTCTCTTTGATACAATGCAATTATGAGCATTATTTCAAAAACAAATTACAAATCATGCCCCAATGGATCAAAAAAATGGAGGTAGGATGCCCCCTCAAAAAATTAGGTAGAAATTGACATGAGGAAACGATTTCAAAAATAAAATTATTGCAAAAGATTGGTAGAAGAAGAGTTAGTAGAAAGAAGAAATTGGACAGAGAAGAGTTAATGATGATGAAACTTGCTTTTATAAGTACACTTTTGTCTAGAGACCTTTATTTAATATCCCAAATGGATACATCACACCATGGTATAGAAAGAGAAAGTGATAATGTGATCCCTTTGCATAAAAACAGGCACATTACAAACAAGGAATGTTTCCATCCATCCTGAAGAATATGACATGCATGCCCAAGAACTTTATGAAAAACACCCCGCAAACAAAAGAAAAAGCAAAAATAAAGGACCATGAACCATCCCAACCACTCTCATAACTCAGTGATATCCTTGAGTAATATAGGAACATGACCAAATGATAAATCAATAAAAGATAAGGCTCACTAAACCAAGCAAGTCAACAACCATTTTGATCTTGTTATCAAAGTTGATAATTTGTTTGCTACTGATGATGATGATGATAGTCTATTTTGAGGAATGAAGTACCCCATCTAAGATAGATATCATGTGGTTTTGAGTATACAACACCCTAGATAAGACAATTAAAAGTTGATAAAGGACAAAATTGATATTGATTGATCGCTCGAAAAAGTTTGATCAGATTAATTGTTGACTTGATTGGATAGTTTGTATGTTAATGCATGATTTCTTTAAGCACAATATTTATTAGTCTTTAGACTATGTCTACTCAAATGTTTGTCTATTGCAAGGTACAATTTATTGATGAAACAAAAAAGAGCGATTATGTACTTTTTATTGCTAAATTTTTATGATTTTTTTTATTTTTAGGAGTTTGGAAATATTTGATTTTTTGTGCTTTTTGTAGGACATTTTACAATTTTTAGGATTTTTCTAGGAATTTTTTATTTTTTAGGACTTTTATGATTTTTAGTGATGTTTTCATGACTTTTTATTATTTTAGTGATTTTTTCAGGACTTTTTATGATTTTTCACTAATTTTTTCAATGTTATATATGATTTTTATGGTCCTTTTCAAGATCATATTTGGTTTTTTTTTTTTTTGAAGGACATTATGCAATTTTTTTGAGTTTTTTTAGGACATTAGTATTTACATGAGCAAGATGTATTGAATTTCCCCAAATGTCTGGCAAGACAAGAAAATTATGAATGGATGAACTAGTAGATAGATGAAGCAAAGGGGTTGCTTACATTGGATCTATTTAGGTTGCCGAGGACTATCCAAGAAATGGGATATTATATTTTTTCCAAGATAAAGGAATGAGTGTGACAGGATAAGATGATGGCATGTGATACATAGGAATGGACATGTCAAGAGGTTTCTTTGAAAACATATTTTTCATTTAATGTATGTGTTTTATATCAAGATCAAGAGAGGGATTTGGATAGGAAAATGATAGGATATGGATAGGAATAAGCAAGATCAATAAAAGACAAGACAAGGGATATCGACTAAAGGTTGTGATAAGATATGCAATATGGACTAGAGTTTGTGATAGGATAGGTAATATGGACAAAATAGATATGGATAATATATAGTAGATAGTACATGTCATGCTTCAAGCGAGATATGTAGCCTTGTCAAGATCAAAGTTAGGTAAAGAGGAATGTATGTCAATAGGATTAGAGATATTAGGGACAAAGGATAATGGAGGAAATGAAAGGGATAATAGATGATAATGACATGGGTATGATAGGATAGGAAAACATGGATGAAACCTGCCCCAAGTATAAAATACAAGAAGTTCATAAATTACACATTAGGCCTGTTTGCCATATCTTGGTCATGGTACTTTTCCAAAGTGCCTGTTTGCCAGGTTTTCACTATTGGAAAAAATTATTGCTCTCTTTTTTTTTATGTCATGAAGATGCCTATTTGCCAAGTTTCTATCAAGGCAACATTTTTTTGCTTCTTTTTCATTTTTTCATTCTTTTTTTGACTGTTTTTCTTTTTGACCTTTCATCCATTTTTTAAATATTTTTTGCTCTTTGTTTTGACATTTTGACCTTTTGGAAATGTAATAGGGGTAATCTAGTAATCATAGGTCTATAATAAAAATAATATCTCAACGAAAAGAAGATCTTTAATAGTAGTTAGTATCCCAATATCAAAAGAGAAAGCAATAAATAGAAAGCATAATAACTCAAAAATAATGAAATCATTTTCAAAATATATGAATATGTAAACTTGAAATTCTCCTTTTTTATCTCCTTATTACAATGTGAGCTCTCAAAATGAGTGCTTAAGGTGTGTCATCATAAGAATTCAAAGTGCATGTGGTTTTCAAAATAAGTGAACTAGCTCTCTATTTATAAGAATTTTAGAGGTTTCAATCAGTATTCCATGATTGGTCGAACTGATTGTCTGTGAATGAAGAGTTAACTTTGTTGAACAGGTCAAATAACTAAGAGGTGGGTGAATAATTTCCCACACAACTCATAAATTGTTTTCCTCTATTCGTCAACTCATAAACAATAGTATTAACAATTTTAGATTTGTTGGTTAAGTTCATCAAACATCCACATAAATGTAAGTATTAAGAACATAGAAACACCAACACAGAGAAAACTAGGATTTTATGTAGAAACCAAAAATGGAAAAAACCATGGAGAAGCTCTAATTATCATGAAATGTAAAACACCTATTAAGGTGACACTAACATGATGATTTTACAAGGGTTCGCTGCCAGATGCAAAAAGGATCATTGTCGATACATAGAGGCTCATTGTTGATACACTAAGGCTCATTGTAGATACACAAAGGCTCACTGTCGATACACAAAAGATCATTGTTGATACACAAAGGCTCACTAACAATACATTAAGGCTCACAACCAAAAATGGGAAAAACCATGGAGAAGCTAATTATCATGAAATGTAAAACACCTATTAAGGTGACACTAACAATGATGATTTTACAAGGGCTCACTGCTAGATACAGAAAGGATCATTGTCGATACATAGAGGCTCATTGTTGATACACTAAGGGTCATTATAGATACACAAAGGCTCATTGTCGATACACAAAAGCTCATTGTTGATACACAAAGGCTCACTACCAATACATTAAGGCTCACTGTTGATACACTAAGGCTCACTACTAATACAATAAGGCCCACAACCAAACAATATGGAAATAGATAGAATCCACCAGTGAAATCAACACACTAATGCACATGAACATGGATATCCTACAAATATATTTGCAATCACTTTGTAGATCACCATGCATGAGTCTTATCAGATACATATGTTGATCTAGAGATGGACACTCATCCATATACCCAAAAAATTAAATCCTCATTCTTATATATACAACATCATGAGATTCACCAGGTCGGCCAGACAATTTGAAATAGGTCACACCAAAACATTCCTACGGTGGTAATGAATGAAATGAGGACCACCTCAAACATTACAACATGCCTCACTCAAACCAACATTCCACACCATCTCCAAAGCACTCAGTTCCAATGGATATGATCAGCAGATTACACATACATAGCTAGGACCAAAATATACAAGGGATATTCATCCAAATCAAATTGATACAATCAACCATATGTTCAATCCAGTGAAGAACACTCACCAAAACCTATCTATGAAAACCTCATTTGAAGCATACAAACTATCTAAGCACATCAACTGATACACAACTGATACGCCAAAACTAGTAAGTTCCACATCAATCGATACAAAAAGAGGATAGAATAAGGATATGTTTACATCAATGACAACATTAATTACAAAAACTTATATCACATCAACCTCACATTCCATCAATCTCTCCCTTTTTCATTGATGGAAACATTCACCAATAATAAAGCACAGAAAAAAACTTTAACCTTTCTCCAATTTTCTCCCCCTTTGACAATAATGAAAAAGGGCACAAAAAGCTCCCCCTTGAAAACATACTCTTCTCCCTCTGAAAGGAATCCACCAAGCAATGATCCATAAAAATGGAAATATAAAGAATTGGACCAATGCACACACATTGGTGCATCTAGTGAATATTGGAAATAATGGAATGGTGTACTAAGAGGGGAGGGGTGAATCAATACCCTCAAAACTTTTATCAATTAACCTTTAACCTTTTTGTAATCAATTGTATTACCATCCATGTATGTCATTCTATCTTTGTGTATGTAATATCAATTCATAATTCAATAAGCATCTAAAAAATTCATAGAAATGTTCATGAAATGTATAGACACATGACACAAGATCTGGTAATGCATAAAACCCTTGTTAGAAGGTTAAAACTGTGGTGGGGATGAAACCCACAAAGCTTCACTATCTATAGAATGGAAGGGGTCGGTTATGGCTTACAATTTGATCACTTATGATGATCTACCCTGTTAGAATTATTATGTAGAGACTGGTTAAGGTCTACTCTATTAAGATCTTTAGAAATACTATTTAGTGTGCACTCAGTTAATATATTTACAAAGGATTGTTAAATCCACCTTTCTTGAAAGGATTTCTTCTATTTGCTACACTGTTAGAATGTAGACAAAAATATTCAGTGACTTAAGTGTATGCAATCTACAATTGCTGATTATAGATCCATTAAATTCACATGTACAATGTATCACCTAATGTGATTGATTAATACCTCTATTGGTCGGTAGCCTTGAATCTGGTTCTTGATAACCTAATTCATCTTTTTGTTTTCTTTCTTGAAACTCTTAGTCTGATCCATAGATGTGCTCCTTGGCTAATATCATCCTCACATCCATATGAAATGAATGATTATACATCTATTTGTACAATAGATTGACCCATTTTAGTTTTACGTATTACAAAGATAACTCTATGATCAAAGGTTTACAACTTGATGTTGATCTCCTAGTTTGCATGTTTTTAATCGGTTAGACAGATTAAAACAATTAAAATTACAATGTGTGTTCCTCAAGAAATGGTTTTAAATCAAATCAAAATGCTAAATATAAAACATAAGTGTTCTATCTGATGTGGAAGTTAGATCCATATTTCTCAGGATTTAACTAACTTTTGGTGACTGATGCTCAGATTGATCTTTTGTCAATCTATCGATGTTCCTTCTTTGAACTGTCCATCAAGTTCACTTTCTCTATCAAGTTCCTCTGTTTCTACTCTATTGGTTTACTCTTCAACTTTTTCAGTTTGAACTATGTAAATTGTGTTAGGTTTCTCTTGAACTTAATACTTTGCACTGACCTTTGTTATCTTTACTTTTGGTTTGTACTGAAATCATGTCTTTTGGTGTAGGTGTTACCGATGGTTCAAAAACTATTTTCCCTTTGCATACTAATGGAAAAATGTGTCATAAATCTCCCCCTTTGACATTAGTATCAAAAATGGATATCTACAAAATACTAAAGTATGTAGTATGTACACCATGTGTTTACCTTGTCATTTATGACTCCCCCTATGTATATTTCGATATAGTATATGTATATATGTACACTTGTATTTATACTATACTCCCTGTTCACCTTATCTTCATATCATTTTCCTTTTTTACTATTGTACATATCATTTTCCCCCTTTTTTGTATAGTAAGGGTAAAGGTGTATACTTACGACTAATAAAAAATATGGGAATAGGAATTCTTCATGTCTTCCATTAGTTTCTCCCATTTCTCCTTTAGGTGTTCAAGATCCATTTGCTCCAGTGTGATTTGGGCATGCATATCATAGATGTTGTCTGCTATAGACATATCTGGGGTGGAAATTAATTGTCTTTCCAAAGTAATGTGTTGTTGTAGAAGTGTAAGATTTGGTAGCATTAGAGCCTGTAGCTTGGTAACCTCATCTCTTAACTTGTTTTATGCCTCTAGAATTTCATTTCTCAACCTTCTACATTTCATAACATTTTCCAAATGCATCTTGATTGCATTGTCATTTGTGGTTAAACTATGTGCACTTGTATTTAGATTAGAATATATTTGTTCAATCTTATCACTATTTTCCTTAGTGAATTTTTCTAAAGTGCACAACTTTTGTATCAAGGAAATAGCTTTAGAAATTATTGGATCTAATTCATTTTCAAGTTCTGAGAGATTTTCCTTGTTCATTGCCACTTCTTGGCTAATCTTTTCTCTCAATTTGTATTGATATTTTTTTCTTCTTGTTTTTCAATTTCTTTTTCTGCATCCACATTCTGAGATGTGATGGCCTCGGTTAGAATGGCAAGTTGATCAAGGATGGGGGGATCTTGATCAACATATATGTTAGGCACAATTTGTGTCAATATATACCTTGTAGTTTCTAACACTAGGGATTCTTTGTGGTCTTTCCTTAGCTTTTCTTGCATAGCTTTCCTTTGACATATTTCCCCATACTCTTTGAGAGATTCAAAATCCAATGTAGAAGGGTCACACTTCGGTATCTCAATGATTTCATCAAGTGTTACCTACAACTTGTTCTTCTTGGTCCTCTTCTTCTTATTCTTGTGAGATGCACCTGAACTTAGCACCAAAGAAAGATCCTTTGTTTGGTAAGATGTGCTTGATGAAAGCTTTTGTGGTGTTGTGTCTTTTGCCTACTACTCGGTATCTTCCTCTCGGTTGGGAGTGGATGTCTCCACAACAACCTTTGGTTTATCCATAGAATCTCCTTCGGTATCCTTAGGAGTATCATCTTATTTCTTATCTTCTTCACCTTTTTCTTTCTACCCTTCATCCATTTCTTGTTGCGGTCCATCTATCACATTTTTGTCATCAGTCGTACTTCCTGTTCATCATTACCCTTATCCTTGGGTATGCTTGCATCAGGCTCGGGTGAGTTTTCCTTTTGTGAGATTATGTTAATAGCTTGTATTAATAGTGGCATTTGGCCTAGTATATTCACATGTGCAGCATCTATAGTTGTGTCTTGTTCATCAATTTGGACTGGGACAACAATGACATCTTCATCTTTTTGTACGTCATCTACAGGATCTCCTTTGGTAATATCAATGATAGTATTATCGGGACATGTTTCATCTGCAGTGTCCATATCCTTGTTAGCTATTGTATTCAATGCTTCTTCATTAATATCCTTATCAATGATAATGATGTGTTTGGGGCTTAGTTTAGCCTGACTTCCTTCATTGTGTGTCTTGTCGGTAAGAGTTGTTTGTGGCTCGGGGCTTGAATCCCTTTTTGATACATTAAGTATCTTTCTCCATTCATACTCACTTTTTCTATCAAGTTCAATTAGATGTCCCTTTAGCACTTGGTAGGCTCTTAATTTTGGTTAGAACCTATTGGAATGTTTCTTCAACATTTCTTCAATCTCTTACATCTTAGATTCAGGTGGCATGACTAAAAATAGGGCTCTTTCCCTTTTTTTTCTTTTCCTTTAGAGCATATGTCCACCTTACCGACAATCTATCCATAAGTTATTTTGGCATTTTATCTTCAAATTGAATTGGTATATATTTAAATACACTCATCATTGTGATGATGCCTTCTTCTAACTTATTTAGGTCCTCGGGGTCGAGAGTTAGCCATTTTCTAATCTTGGGGTCTGTGATTGAACCTAACTTAATAATTGGTGCACATACCTCATCAGTGGTGGTAGGGAACTTATTATTAATAGGTTTTTAATCTTGTTATGTGTCCTCTATGTCTTCCTTAGTTTTGATGAACTTGCTTCTTTTTGTTGGTACCTTTTTCCCTATTTGAGGCTTTCTTTTATAGGTCCTTACTTGACCTTTCTTGATCGGTGAAGGACTTACATCCTTTGTTATCTAACTTCTAGTCCTAGATGTAGTATTATTCCTAGGCTTCATTAGGGGTGGTGCATCAGACTCTGTGGGTTCTAAGTCACTCACTTTCTCAGCTTCACCAACAAGTGACTGACCCTTGGTTTCTTCTGTCTATTTTGTTTCCTCTTCATTTACCGACAACATTTTCTTCAAAGTATTAACCATTTTATCTTTATTTATATCAATTTTATTCACAACTAAGCTAATTTTTATCCTTTCCTCGACTTCCTCATAATTTCCAAACTTAGGTTGTTACTTTTCCAATGGTTCATTTATCAATGCTTCAATGGAATTAGTTGCTTGATCTATGTTAATGGTGTAGGGGCACCTAGGCTAACCTCCATGTTTGTTCATTTTTTGGATTTTACTTGACATTAGCCAAGTCAAGATAAGTTAGTTTTATTTTGACGTTAGGAGGTCTTAGCAATGTAGGATAAGTGAGTTATTCATTAGGACTAAGGTCACATCAATAGCCATTGTTTGTAGTTTTCACATTCTTAGGCTTAGTTGATGGATTGGAGTCATGAATGTGTCATAATCTCATAAATGAGGACATAGAGATGCCATAGGGTCTTTAATGATCTTGGATCCTTGAAATAGAGAGGATAGAGGTCCTAAAATGTAGGGAGGGGGCATAATTGAAAAGATGCTAAAAGTTGCTATTTTTTTGTCATAACAACATTTGCAATAATTGCAAATGTTGCATGCAATATGGTTACATCAGATTCTCCTTGAAAATAGGAGTGGGGAATCAACAAAAAAGGCCCTAAAATGGTGGAAGAATGCATCTAGTGTGTAAGAGACTTGAATCAAGAATTTAGTTGCTGATTGTAACAAGTTAAAAGTCAATAGAACTCTACAAATTTTGAGTTTTTAGTAATCCCGAGCATTTTTTGTGTTGATAGTCACATTGGATGGATTGATAGCTTGAAACTAATGATTTTTATATGTTCTTAGGAGGATTAGAGACACTTTTCATTCAGTAATTTAGTTGATTAGAGTTAATACACAGTCGTCCTTAAATTATTTTGTAACTAGGAGGTTCACTGGTCCTCTCCTGACCAGTCAGTCAAGTCATGGCTCTCCCATCAAATATAACCATGGGAAACACCTAATGGTAGATTGAAATGATAGGGGAGTTAGTAATGTACATAATTGTAGAGTTAGGAGTCTTAGAAGTGGAATTTACTATTTTTAGATCCAAGCCCTAGGCGAGCATGCAATGTCTAGTCAGAGGTTTGGAGGAGAAACAATGAGTTTTCATGAGTAGGGGAAGAAGTTAAAATATGGTCCAAGTAAAATGTACACTTATGGTTTAGTGTTACCTTGAAATGCTAGGTTGGTTGAGTTCATTCCAATCAGTGAAGACAAGTTTTGGATGAGTTTTGTTTAAAGTTGCAGATTGTCCTAGTTTTTAGGCCTATTAGCCCTATAAGACCTAGTTTATAGAAACCCTATGTATGGATGAATTAGGGGTTTGAGACTTAAAAAATACTTTGTAAATTAGAAAAGGGTATCTAGATATGGTCTTATAATTTTGAGTTCTTTGGAAAAGTTTTGCAAGAATTGGGAAAAACACACGGTGTAGGGCTACAAGGAGATAAGCCTAATTAGGCCTCTTGAAGACACAACCTTGAACTCGACTGAAAATTGAAAGGAGATTCCTCAAGATGGATTAAAAATTGATCAAATGTAGTGTCTACATGGTGTTGGAAACCCCTTCAACTTATTCATGAATATTAGTGTGGGAATTGACACTTAGACTTTTCTAAGTGTAAGTTGGAGAAGTGGAGATTGAACTAACTATAGGGTGTTATTCTTTCAAAGGGTGAAGCACAAGTGGAGAATCTTAGAGGAGAATAGGATTAGGACTTAGTTAATGATCTAAGCCTAATAAGGACCTAGAGGAGATTAGGATCTTTGAAGAATACAAAGAAGATCTTCTTAGTAGATTGTGCAAGCAAACCCATTGGAACGCTTACATCATATTGGTATCAAAGCTTGATTATAGATCAAGCTTGTAGCGGATGTTTTAGCCTAGTGAATTAGTGGGAGAGAATACACTTGGAGGATTAGAAAAAGACAAATTCATGGTGACTAATGCTGAGTTAGCCAAAAAGGTGGAAGAAAAAGAAGAAGACAACAAGTCGTTAAGAGAAAGGTTGTCTCAAATGGAGAAACTTCTTGGGAGAAGTCCAAGACAAAGCTGAGAAGATTAAGGATAAGATTGACCATAAAGAAGAAGAAGAAGAAAGGGAGAAAGGAGTGGATATAGAAGAATAATCTCCAAGCCCTGACCCTATCAGTGACCAAGAACCCTTCTTAAAGGCATTGAAGGTTTTGAGTGGTAAAGCTTTGGAAGGTGTGCCACTATTTAGTGGAAAAATGGCTCCAGATTCAGTAGTGGATTGGATAGACAACATAGAGAACCATTTTGAATGTGATGGTATCACAGAGGCCCAAAAAGTGAATGTGGCCAAGTCAAGATTGAGAGGTTCAGCTTGCACATGGTGGAGGTTTGTTCAAACTAAAAGAGAGAAGGAAGGAAAGAGTCCTATAGCCACATGGAAGGGCATGGTGACTAAGATGAAGCAGACCTATTTCCTGATGACTTATGAAGTTTAGCTACATAGGAGGAGACATAATCTTAGAAAAAAAGACTTAGATGTCCAAGACTACACTGAAGAGTTCCAAAAGTTGTGCCTACGGTCACAAGTGGTTGAAGATTACAGCATCAAGCTAGCTAGGTATATAAATGGACTTAAATGGTCTATTCAAGAAGACATGAGTCTTGCAAACTTCAAAACTATCTGCTAATGCTATCAAATGGCCTTGAAGATAGAAGAAAAAGGCAAGAGGAAGCAAGAACAAATTTCTAAAGGAAGAGGTAGAGGAAGAGATAGTAGAGGACAAAGAGGTGGATATGGTGGGAGGAGTTCAGAATCAAGGACACAAGGAGAAGTCAAATACAATGAGTATCAAGAAGAAAGTTCCAGTAGAGATGGTAGAGGAAGGAACTCCAATTTTAGAGGTAGGAGTGGTGGACAAGGAAGAGGTAATTACTTTGCCAATATGAAATGTTACCATTGTAACCAAATGGGGCACCCTGCCTATAGGTGTCCAGAGAAGAGTATTACTTCTCAAGGAGATAACAAGAGGACTAATCTGGTTCAAGAAGACACAAGTACAATTGATAAACACCTTGAGGTGCCATTAAACTCAGAGGAAGGTGAGAACCTCATGATGAGGAGAACATTGATCAAGGAGCCAATCAAGGAGGAGCCAAGCCAAAGGAGGTCTTTGTTTATAATAAAATGTAAGGTGATGGGTAAAGTATGTGGGGTTATCATAGACTTAGGGTATACTGATAATATTGTATTAGAGGAAGTAGTCAACAAGTTAGGCATGACAAGGATACCTCATACTCATCCTTACAAGGTAACATGGCTCAATAAGGGACAGCATGTCTTAGTGAATGAGAAAGTATGGGTGGAGTTCTCTATAGGGAGATATAAGGACAAGGTACTATGTGTTGTACTGCCCATGGATGCATGCCACTTTATCCTAGGTAGGGCATGGAAATTTGACTATCAAGCTATCCATGATAGAGTGAAGAACTCCTATACTTTCAAGAAGGATAACATGACTGTCAAAATTTAGTCATTGTTAGAAGATGTAGAAGTGAAGATTGGTGGTCCTAATGTACTAATGGTGAGTGAGAAAGAGATCTTGGAAGCCATAGAGGAAGGATAAGGAGTTGGTTTTGCACTAATGTTGAAGCCCAAGGAAGAGGAAGACAAAATAGTGAAGAGGACAGAGCTGCCACAAGAGATACAAGAAATGTTGCAGAAGTATGAAGGTATAGTAAGTGATGGAGAGACATCAACCTTACCCCCTATAAGACCCATAAGCCATAAGATTGATCTTATCCCTGGAGATACCCTACCAAATGAGGAAGCCTACAATATGACCCCTCAATAGAATAAGGAAATAGCTAGGCAAATTCAAGAGTTACTAGAACAAGGTCTTATAAGGAAGAGTATTAGTCCTTGTGTTGTACCCACAGTCCTAGCCCCTAAGAAACTAGGTACTTGGAGATTATGTACTGACTCTAGAGCCTTAAATAGGATCATTATCAGATATAGGTTCTCGATCCCTAGGATAGAAGACTTTATGGATTGTTTAGGAGGTGCAAGGTACTTCACCAAGATAGATTTAAAAAGTGGCTATCACCAGATAAGGGTGAATTAAGGAGATGAGTGGAAGAAAGCCTTCAAGACCACTGAAGGGATGTATGAATGGCTATTCATGCCATTTGGATTATCAAATGCTCCATCAAATTTTATGAGGTTGATGAATGAAGTACTTAAAGACCACATTGGCAAGTTTGTAGTGGTATACTTGGATGATATACTCATCTTTAGCAAGACAAGAGAGGAACACCTCAAGGATGTGGAATTAGTACTTAAGAGGCTACATGAAGAGAAGTTAATGGTTAACTTGGAGAAATGTGAGTTCATAAAAATAGAGCTAGTGTACCTAGGATTTGTTCTATCTCAAGGTAATCTGAAAATGGACAAGAGTAAGGTAGAAGCCATTATGAATTGGCCCACTCCAAGGAAAGCAACAGAGGTAAGGAGTTTTCATGGCCTTGCTCAGTATTATAGCAAGTTCATAAGGCAATTTAGTGCTATTTTTGCTCCTATGTTGGACACAATTAAAGGAGGAATGAAGACCAAGTTCATATGGAGTGAACAAGCCACTAAAATATTTGAGTTGTTGAAGAAAAATATTGCTACCCAACCAGTGTTAGTCTTTCCAAGCTTTGAGAAGCTTTTCACAATTGAATGTGATGCAAGAAACATAACTATTGGGGCTATCCTAAGCCAAGAGGGTAGACCAATAACATTTCACTCTGAGAAGTTGAGTGAAGCAAAGAAGAAGTATTCTTCTTATGACATTGAGTTGTATGCATTGGTTCAAGGCTTGAGAAAGTGGAGGCACTACTTGCTTCCCAAGGAGTTCATTATTTATTCAGATAATCAAGCCTTAAGTTTTCTAAATTCTCAATAAAAGTTGTGCCACAAGCACATGAAGTGGGTTGAGTACCTACAAGCTTACACCTTTAACATCAAACATAAGAAAGGTGTCCTCAATAAAGTTGTTGATGCATTGTCAAGAAGAGCTCTTACCATCCAATAGATTTAGTTTAAGAGCATGGGAATAGATCACTTCAAGGATCTATATCTTGAAGAAGAGGATTTTGTAGACATTTACAAGGTATGTGCTGAATACAAGAACCATTTCCATAGTGAGTATGTTGAATATACTTTGCAAAGTAACATTTTTTTTAAAGGCAGTAAGCTATGTGTCCCTAGAGGTTCCATTAGGGAGAACATGATTCAAGAGAAGCACAATGGTGCATTGAGTGGTCACTTTGGGATCAAAAAGACACAAGAACTAGTTCAAAGGTTCTACTATTGGCCGAGGATGAATATTGATGTGAAAAGGTATGTGGAGAGTTGTATAGTGTGTCAAAGATCCAAGGGTACTTCATCAAATGCTGGCCTTTATCAGCCCCTACCTATTCCTACTAGACCATGGGATTGCTTGAGCATGGATTTTGTAGTTGGGTTACCCAAAAAAAGACAAGGTATGGATAGTGTGTATGTAGTTGTGGATAGGTTTAGTAAAATGGCTCACTTTGTGCCATGCAAGACCACTAATGATGCCAGCCAAATAGCATCTCTATTCTTCAAAGAGATAGTAAGAATCCATGGGTTACCTCAGAGCATTGTGTCTGATAGAGACACCAAATTTATGAGTCATTTTTGGAAGACTCTTTGGAAAAGACTAGGCACTAATTTATCCTTTGGATCTACCTACCATCCTCAAACTGGTTTACAGACCAAAGTGGTGAATAGAAGCCTTGGAAATCTACTAAGGTTCTTGACAAAGGAGTACGAACAACAATGGGATCAATTGATTGGATAAGAAAAGTATGCCTATAATGACACCATCAATAGGTCAACAGGGAAGAGCCCCTTTGAGGTGGTGTATGGATTACATCCTAGAGGAGTCTATGACTTGAGAGACTTGAAGTATGGAGTGAAAGAAAGTGGATATGCAGATGATTTTTCTCAAGCCATGTAATAGATACATGATACAGTCTGGCAAACCTTGACAGAGAACACCTTGAAACATAAGGCAAAGGTTGATGAAAGTAGGAGGATAGTTGAGTTTAATGTGGGTTACATGGTGATGGTACATCTCAATAAATCAAGATTGTAGAAGGGAGTCCCTCACAATTTTCAGATGAGAAGGATAGGCCCTTGTCCTATCATGGCTAAGTATGGTGATAATGCATTCAAACTTGAACTCTTGGAAGATAGTGGACTGTCACCTATCTTCAACATTGTAGACTTAGCCCACTACAAAGGACCAAAGAAAGACTTGGATCAGAGTCTTCAAGAAGTAATCAAAGATGTGGAGGAGCTACAATTACCATCTGATATAGTCACAGAAGCTGACAACATACTAGATACAAGAGTATACAAGAAGACCTAAACCAAAGAGTATAAGGAGCACCTGATCAAAAGACATAATCAAAAAAATTTAGATGCAATATGGGTCAAATAATTAGAGTTCAAGAAGATGGGGATTAATCTAGGCATCCTCAATCCAAGGGTGGATTGTTCTTTTTGTTTTGGGGAGGATGGTGCAGGAGCACCTAGGCTAACCTCCATGTTTGTTCATTGTTTGGATTGTACTTGACATTAGCCAAGTCAAGATAGGTTAGTTGTATTTCAACCTTAGGAGGTCTTATCAATGTAGGCTAAGTGAGTTAGTCATTAGGACTAAGGTCACATCAATAGCCATTATTTTTAGTTTTCACATTCTTAGGCTTAGTTGTTAGTTGATGGATTAGAGTCATGAATGTGTCCTAATCTCATAAATGAGGACATAGAGATGCCATAGGGTCTTTAATTATCTTGCTTCCTCAAAATAGAGAGGATAGAGGTCCTAAAATGTAGGAGGCATAACTGAAAAGATGCCAAAAGTTGCTATTTTGTTGTCATGACAACATTTGCAATAATTGCAAATGTTGCATGCAATATGGTTACATCGGATTCTCCTTGAAACTAAGAGTGGGAAATCAACCAAAAAGGCCCTACAATGGTGGAAGAAGGCATCTAGTGTATGAGAGACTCAAATCAAGAAGTTAGTTGTTGATTGTAACAAGTTAGAAGTGAATAGAACTCTGCAAATTCTGAGTTTTCAGTAATCCCGAGCATTTTTTGTGTTGATAGTCACATTGGATGGATTGATATCTTGAAAATAATTATTTTTCTGTGTTCTTAGGAGGATTAGAGACAATTTTCATTTAGTAAGTTAGTTTATTAGAGTTAATACACAATCGTAGTTAAATTGTTTTGTAACTAGGAGGTTCATTGGTCTTGTCATGTCCTGACCAGTCAGTCAAGTCATGGCTCCCCCATGAAATCTAACCATGGGAAACACCTAAGGGTAGAAGGAAATTATAGGGGAGTTAGTAATGTACATAATTGTAGAGTTAGGAGTCTTAGAAGTGCAAGTTACTATTTTTAGATCCAAGCCCTAGGCGAGCATGCATTGTTCGGTTAGAGGTTTGGAGGAGAAACAGTGAGTTTTCATGAGCAGGGGAAGAAGTTAAAGTACGATCCAAGTACATGTATATTTAGGGTTTAGTTTTACGTTAACATTCTAGGTTGGTCAAGTTCATTCCAATCAGTGAAGACAAGTTTTGGATGAGTTTTGTTTAAAGTTGCTGACTGTCCTAGTTTTTAGGCCTATTAGCCCTATAAGACCTAGTTTATAGGAACCCTATGTATGGATGACTTAGGGGTTTGAGACTTAAAAAATCCTTTGTAAAGTGGAAAAGGGTATCTGGATATGGTCTTATAATTTTGAGGTCTTCGGAAAATTTTTTCAAGAATTGGGAAAAACACACGGTGTAGGGCTACAAGGAGATAAGCCTAATTAGGCCTCTTGAAGACACAACCTTGAACTCGACTAAAAATTGAAAAGAGATTCATCAAGATTGATTAAAAATTGATCAAATGCAGTCTCTACATGGTGTTGGACACCCCTAGAAGTGATTCATGAAGATTAGTGTGGGAATTGACACTTAGACTTTTCTAAGTGTAAGTTGGAGAAGTGGAGATTGAACTAACTATAGGGTGTTAGCCTTTCAAAGGGTGAAGCACAAGTGGAGACTCTTAGAGGAGAATAGGATTAGGACTTAGTTAATGATCTAAGCCTAATAAGGACCTAGAGGATATTAGGATCCTTGAAGAAGACAAAGAAGATGTTCTTAGTAGATTGTGCAAGTAAGCCCATTGGAATGCTTACATCAGTTAACCTCGTAGTCAAGTGGTGCCAACCATGTTGTCCTCGGTATAGCTAGGTTGATATAGGTGTAATCAGTGTCCACCATAAATAAAATATCAGTCTTGTACTTTTCTACCAGTTGGTCCAATATCCTCACCCTCTTCTGCATTTTGTCTTTGAATCTAGTGAAGTATTCATTCATGACTATTCAAAATTATCTCCTAGTGATTTAATGAACTCACTAGTCTGTGTGGTCACTAGTCAGGTAGTGTCTAATTTGATATTTCTGATAGATGGGAAGTATTCTTGAAAATAGAAATATATGCACATAATGAGTGAACCAAACTTACATGAGTTATACTTTGCAGTCCTGATTGTCCTCATGTTCTCACCTAATTGCCTTAGTAGAAGTTCTGATAGATCTAAGTGCAGTCCCATCTTAAAAATTTTGTGTGTTGTATCCACTGATCCAGATGCAATACTGTTCATCCTTCTAGCTTGAAAGAATTTTTATCCTAAGACACATGCTTGAAATTGCATTTCATCATCGATGATGGTGGATACCTTTAATCCTCTTCCATCCCATGTTTCTCCTGTGTTCTTTTAAATGTCATTGCGAGGGGGGTGCTTTAGTGCCTTTGGTTTATCAGTTATAGGATAACCGGTAACAACATGTATAACATCCCTGGTTATCAGTTTTGGCTCATCCATTTATATATTTTAGACATGTACTCTTCTCAGTACTAACTGAATCCATTCAGTCTTGAATTCCATCGGAAATAATAGGGCATGTGTGAGCCCTTTCACTTGAATGTGCTTATTTTCTTCTTTGATTGTTCCATCATCTTTGTAAATCTTTTTGTAAGCTTGCTCAACCTCAAGATCTCTTATTTTTACAATCTTGTAGTGAATATACACTCGGACATTGTGAGGCCTACCCTATATCGACATAGCTTAGCATTATTTCTCACTTACATGCTCTCTAGTCAATACTGATTTTGGTTAAATTTGGAATATTTTGGGACATTATATTTGATGGACTAGACATTAGTAGTATATTTATGTCATGTGATGATTTATTTAGTAGACTTCATTGATGATGTTTATGTTTTTTGAGTATACACATGCATTATGATGATTATTTATGTATTTTAATTCAAATGGAGGAAAAGGTTATGTTATTTTGATTATGCAATCAATTATGGTTATCAGGTGCAGAAATGGGAAAAAGGTTATTAAATGAAAATGTAAAATGTTCAGTCAATTGATTATGCAATTTGATATATATATATATATGTGTGTGTGTGTGTGTGTGTGTGTGTGTGTGTGTGTGTGTGTGTGTGTGTGTGTGTGTGTGTGTGTGTGTGTG
>MU228190.1:2131507-2141783 GCA_018584345.1 Thuja plicata | reverse complement strand
GAAGGCAATAGGTCGTCTTTAGAGGGTTTTATGTGTTTTTCATGCTTTTACTAACCCTATATTGCTAAAACAATGATCTATTGAAGTGTTTGTGTCCATCTAACAGGTACCCATTTACGCACTCACAAGTGTTAGTCACTTTGTATATGTGATTTTCTTTATTTATTTATTTGGTTTTCAGCATTGATGAACTTGGAAGTGATGAAGGGATAGCTTGATTTTTTTTAAAGTTTATTTTCAATTTTCTTGTAACCATATAGCCACCGAATTTTCTTTTATCTATTAAAGATGGTTCTTATTCACATTTATTTTATGTTGGATCTATTTAACTTTGAGGTTTAAATTTGAAATTTGTGAACCTTGATTTGAGATTTTTTATGATCTTGCATTGGCTAGGATGTGTGTTTTATGTTGCTAGTCCTATGTTTTAAAGTTATGTCCTCTAACATGTTCAATATGTAACATTGATGGAATGTATAAGGGAATAGATTGCGAAGAACATACCATTTTCATCTTAAAATCATATTGTGCTTGAGATATGCCTTAGCAGTTAAGAAGTGTTCCAATTAAATTGGCATGCACATGGTTAGGAATATTAGATTGCATGAAATAATTAGCATTGATCAATATGTTTTGAGTGAGTTTCGATACTATGAGAATGCAGTACAGAGAAGGTCATAGTTTCCCCACCTCCTTCAATAAATCTAGGAGGATGTTCATTCCTAGAGGGGGAGGATGTGAGGCCTACCCTATATCGACATAGCTTAGCATTATTTCTCACTTACATGCTCTCCAGTCAATACTGATTTTGGTTAAATTTGGAATATTTTGGGACATTATATTTTATGGACTAGGCATTAGTAGTATTATTTATGTCATGTGATGATTTCTTCAATATACTTTATTGATGATTTTTATGGTGTTTTGAGTATACACATGCATTATGATTATTATTTATGTATTTTAATTCAAATGGAGGAAAAGGTTATGTTATTTTGATTATGCAATCAATTATGGTTATCAGGTGAAGAAATGGGAAAAAGATTATTAAAGGGAAATGTAGAATGTTCATTCAATTGATTATGCAATTTGATATGTGTGTGTGTGTGTGTGTGTGTGTGTGTGTGTGTGTGTGTGTGTGTGTGTGTGTGTGTGATTTTATTGAGCTACTGATGTTCGATTTCAGTGTGCAGGAAAATTACCATGGAAATTATCGGAGAATAAGTAACCAATCTTATGTGCAAACTGTAAAGCCAAGGTTAAATCTAATGAAGAGATTCAAACCTCGTTGTTAAGTGATTTAATTCATGATTGTAAATTGTATGTATGTATTAGGTGCTTCTTCGTGTGCTTAGTGACATGTCAATGTTGTATTATGTATTTTACAGTGTCACTTGACACTTGTTATGTGTTTATGTAATGACATGTCTACTAAGGTTGGAAATGTAACCCTGAGCCTAAAAAACTTATTAGAAACCTAATTAAACCCCCTTTGTTTGGAGATACTTGTAAGGTCCCACCAATGAGATTATTTAAATTTAAATTTTTATTCTAGTCACTTCTAGAGGCCAAAAAATGGTCCTAAGGACCAATTTTAGCAAAATCCATGTACCTTAGTAATAGGGGTATGGGTTAGAAACATTTCTAACACTTCTAGAACCCCCTAGTGGCCTAGGTGACCCTCTTAATCACCCATTTCCCACATCTTTCTAAAATGGATTGAGTCTTGACCTTTACCCGAACCCACACTCCTTTCCAATCTTGCATTTATGATAGGGGAAAAAGGAAAGCCAAAGGACTGAATGGTCAGTTCTGAATTTAATGTTGGTGGGTGGGTACAATTTGGAGGCCTTTTTAGAGGCCCTTTGGAGAGTTAGTGGGTGTTCAACCACTCTCTACTTTTAGAGACATTATTGTTTTGGATTGGAGGAAGCAAAAAGGGATTGGGCTTTTCTCAAACATCATTTTTCCATAACACTTGTGAAGGTTGGTCTCCACCATTGCCATGGAAGCTTTCTTGTTTTGTTGCAATTAGAGTAGCATGTATTTCATTCTCTTGTATATGTGATTTATGTGTTTTATGTTGTTTTGATGTAAGGGAATGGGATTTTTGTTTGATTTCATGCTTATGGTTTTATTCTTGTTTGAATGAGGGAGTTTTGTGAAGGGTGTAATAGAATTACTCACCCTTGGATAGGGAAGAAGTGGCCATGTATGAGGAAAAGGGTTAGTTGGATTCCGTGGAAGTGTAGAGTCTCTTCTCATGGAGAGAAGAGGGAAAAGATGCAAGGTGTATGGGCCCTTGCATGCCAATGAAGGTTATTGATCTTTATTTGATGAGGATGGGGAGGAGAGTGTATAGAAGAGTGTATGTGGATTATAGCCTTGGAAAGGCATGGTTTTGTATGTATTCCATTGGCAATCTCCTACATGGAAATCCACCTTCACCCCTTATTATGGGTTCATGGTGAATCCCATTGTGCAAGCTTTGGAAGGGTGTTCTTTGTTGTTGTGTTTATGCTATGTGAATATGTGAATGTTACCCATTGGTTACCGATTCTCTTAGCTTGGGGGTGGTCTCCTTGATACCTAGGATAGGAGGTGAGCTCTACATGGTTAGTTTCATGTTATCTTTTGTAGATTTTGGAAGAACCTTGTGTTGGAGCCATTTTGGAATTGGAAATTGGATGGCATTCTTGTTGCCTTGGTATTGGAGACTTCTCCATTGTAGTATATTTTTTTGTATTGTTCCTTCATTTTGAAGGTGAAGTGTGTAATGGAATAGATTAAATTTTATAGTCTTCAATGTTGTAAGTGAAGATGTAACCATTTGTGGAAAAGAAAAAAAATCATGTGGTCAAGGTTAGATGAATTTCAAGTCATTTCTTGTTGTTTTTAAATTTTGGTCTTTCAAAATTTCAACATTAATATGTTCTTTCTCCTCCCTTTAAATCTAGATTTCTACCACAATATGATCAAACACTTTACCTTGAATTCTATATTGCAATTTTCAAATCCTTGGAGGATAACATGTTAACAATGGTTTAATAATCAAATTTGGACACTAATTAACAACTACCTATTATCAACACTCTATAAATAATTCTCTTAGTGTAATGCATCAATAGAATATATATTACATACATTTAACTTCAACAAAAAATAAATAAATGAATGAAATGCATTGTTAGAGGAGATGAAAAAAAAATCACATTCCATATTTTTGAGAGCTAAAATTCTCCATGGAAAATGTATAGAGAGGAATTTAATTCCCTCTTTACACAGAGAATATTCTTTCCATATTCCCCTCACTTACTTAACCCCTCCTAATTAATCCCTCCTAATTAAACCTTTAGTGCTAACCCAAATGTTTTAATAAATGGAAAAGGCATAATGTTTTGCACCCAACTTGTGGGCCCCACACCTTTATTTTCCCTTACCTTTATACCCTTTGGTTTTAGTAGGAAGTGACATGGATGTGTTTGTTTAAATAAAAGTATTTTAAATTGAGGAAGGGAGAAATCAGCACTTTAATGCTTACCTGACATACCTTTTTGGAGGAGCTATCTTTTTGGGAGCCCATCCTCTTCCCTACCATTTGTACTAGGTTGTCAGCCTTGGTCTTCTACCTATTTTGAAATCCATGCCCTCTTTGCACTTTACCTTTGGTTAATTTGTTTGGTGGGTTCCCAAGATTATGATAAAAAAATCTGCACTTTATTTTTTTCTTCGGGATTGAACCCCTCTACCCTTTTGGTAGCCTTTGACTTTGGTCACCTCCTCCCACTTGGCATGTGGGCCATGGGGAAGGGAGGGGTGATGAGATAGGGGATAGGGAATAGGTAGGGAGGTAGAGTAGGTTAGGAGGTTACTAGGTTAGGAATTAGATTAGATTTTAATTAGTAATTTTCTTTTAGTATAGCTAGTTTGTTATTAAATTTTAATCATGATAAATGGTAAAGTTTTCATGTATGTTTTTTTTTTAAAAAAGGTAGAATTTAGTTGGTCTTTATATTAGTGGTTTTTTTAATATATATGATTAAGTGGTTTCAAGGATAGTTAAGAAAGGTTATATATATTATTTCTTGTAATTAATTTAATTTTTTTATTTATTTAAATTATGTGTGATTAAATGTAGTTAGGATCTTCTTCCAAATAAAAGAGGTGAAGTTACTTATTATTGTCATCAATTAATTTTCAATATTATGATAGTTCGTTAGAGAAATTTTAATGCAATCTTTAGTACTATATTGGGATAAAGTTATTGTGTTTGTGGGAACTTAATTCAAGATGTTAGGAAAAACTAATGTGTGTAAAATAATTATATCAAGATTTGTTTATAGATGATATGTAGATAGGATTAATTAACCAGATTTCAAATGCTTTAGGATTGAAATGGTATTTATTTAGTAAACTTGATTTTGACCTAGGATCATGTCTAAGGGTAACTTTTAATGTCGTAAGTAGTTTAATGTTGAAAGTATAATTTGTACTAGATTTAAATGGATAAATTTGTAATCAAGGTTAAGAATTAAAGTAATTGCTAGGTCAACCTAATTCAACATATGTTCTTAACAATAATTTACCATCATGATACCACACATTTTTAAATATAAAACCATAGTTAATTCAACCTGACCTAAGTGTTTCGGTAACACCCATAACTTAAGATCTCTAAACCGTGTAACAAGTTGATACACAGACTCTGCATTTGTATGTGATGTGATCCTAAATCAATATATGAATATACCTTGCAACTTGAAGACTAACTTCACCATGTCATCATGTTTCCACAACACATTCAATATTAGTTGTGTCACCGTAGTTGTATGTACTAGTGTTCAAAAAAAATGTGTTAGTGTGTTTTGCCCTAATTTTGGGCATGACAAACGTCCTCAACAAGAAAAACCCTAGCTGGTATATTGGAGAATGCACCAGCATTATCAAGTTGTGAAGAAACCTCAGGACGGATCTTGTAATGAGGTTCTTCACAAGTGATATTCTTGATTAGATTGACCTTTATCTTCTTTTCATTCTTGATCTTGGAGGTTCGTGAAGTAGTTGCCATTATTTCAGAAATTAGGGCTTTTTCCCATAACAAAAAATGGAGTTCTTGGTGAATGTTGTTACTTACTTCAACCTTCTGTAACTACTGGGAATATTTCTAAGTGTTGTGAATAGGGTTGAAGTCACTCTACAATCTGGTCACTTCGTGCTAAGGTTACGCTCTACTTCTTCACTCAAATCACTTTGTGTATAATGATCTCTTCTGTAGACTATTTATAGACTTTTTTCCCTAAGTCCTATCATAAATGGTCACCCACTTCTCGGTGTTTCAAGATAGAGTCATTGGGTAGAATACACACTTCATTCTTAGTAAGAACGTGATGCTTGGGCCAGGTGTCAACTCATTTGATTGTTTACTGATGGATCTCGGTATATGGCGAAGACAACATTGTCTTTTACATGATTACCGATGGAGCTTGGTTTACACTAGCGACATAGCTTTTTATGTGTTAACCGATGATGCTCGGTAAGTATAGACAACTTAGGTTTGTATGTACACAGATGATTTTTGGTAAGCATTGACCGATGAGATTGAATTCATAGAATCATAACAAGTAATATCATAGTGCATCTTTGATCATGCTAGTTTGGCATTTCATCAATGTATAATGGAACTGATGCAAAATATAACTTGATATAATGCAGTTCCATACTTACTTTTTCTACTTAGGTGGGGGTGGTGATGTCACCAAATCCATTGGATAAGGTATCACCATTTTCATTTCTTGGTCCAACTTCATCAGTGTTTGTAGCTTTCCTCCACATTTTATTTCTCATCTTCCTGATGTCTTCAATGGTGTTTCCATTGTTAAAAGTGCTTGTCTCTGTCACTTAGTCTCTGTAGTCCTTCCTTAGATGACCAACTTTATGACAGTGTGGACATGCCATTCCAGGGTTAGTCCAACTCCTAGACTTTCTCATCCATTGTCTCATGCAATTTTCAGCTATGTGTCCAAATCTTCCACATGTTGTGTAGTTTTCCCATGTGTTGTAATCCCAAACATATGAGTTATCGAATCTCTTTGGTTGATAAGTAGTTTCATTTTCTTTAGGCTTCCATGCTATCCTTTTCTTCTTCCTGCATTCAAGAGATGTGTGTCCATTCATTTTGCAAGTAGGATAGTATTTGTCCATGTAGGTTTCCTTCTTTGGTTGTTTCACCTCATATTTACATCCATATGCTTTATGTCCTTTCTTGTTACATTTATAACAAATTCCTATGAATGAAGGTGTGGATTTAGGAATACCTTTTATTTTTCTCCTGCAAACATTTGATGTGTGGCCTGGTTTTCCATAGTGATTGCATGACTTCCTTCTTGGTCTTTGATTTGTGTAGACATTTTTTGGATCAACTTGGTATGGTGATTCTTCATTCTTAGTATACCCTAGTCTGGCATTGTTGTTGACTCTTCTTTGTCCATCCAGAAAATCATCCATCCTTTTGGTGCTTTCTTCATCTCTCTTGATCATGTCATTATGTTGTTGCTAAATTCTCACTTCATGCTTTAGTTTTTCATTTTATCCTCTTAGCTCACCAATATCTTCTATTCTTTTAATGAGTTCTATGTTCATTTTGTTTACCTCCTGACTCATAAGAATAATTTGATTGGTGATCTAATGATGTTGTTCTACAATTCTTTGTATTTCTGACTCTTTCTCTTGTATCTTTTCAGTAATATTCCTCCTATCATCAATAGCTAGTGTTATTTCTTCTTCACCTTGTCTAGCATTGTTCATGACATCAATCATCCTTACCATCTATGTCTCTTGACCGATTTGCAGAGATTTCACTTGTCCAGCTAGATGTTGATTGATTTCATTCAGACTTGTGATGCTTTCTTCAGATATGTTTGATGCCTTTCTAGATCCAGATTGTGATGACTCAAATAGATCAGGTATCTCCTCTTCATGATAGTCTATTTCATTATAGTGAGATGTCATAATCTTTCTTTCATCTAGCAACTATCTCATCTTGATTCTAGATTCTTTATATTGTTCATAGAAGATCTCTATCTCTAACTTCTAATTCTCAATGCTCTTGTCTAGCTTGTACCTTTCCATTGTATGATATTTTCTCTTAAGTCTTTAAAATTTTCCAAAGTAAGAGTTCTAGCTCTGATACCAATTGTTGAAAATAATGGAATGGTGTACTAAGAGGGGAGGGGTGAATCACTACCCTCAAAACTTTAATCAATTAACCTTTAACCTTTTTTGTAATCAATTATATTACCATCCATGTGTGTTATTCTATCCTTGTGTATGTAATATTAATTCATAATTTAATAACAATGTAAAAAATTCATAGAAACATTCATGAAATGTATAGACACATGACACAAGATTTGGTAACACAGAAAACCCTTGTTAGAAGGTAAAAACTATGGTGGGGATGAAACCCATAAAGCTTCACTATCTATAGAATGGAAGGGGCCGGTTAAGGCTTACAATTTGATCACTTCTAATCATCTACCCTATTAGGAGTATTATGTAGAGACTGGTTAAGGTATACTCTATTAAGAGATTTTGCAACAGTGTATAGTGTGCACTTAGTTAAGATATTTAAAAAGGATTAATAAATCCACCTTTTATTGAAAGGATTTCTTCTATTTTCTACACTTGTTAGAATGTTGACAAAAATATTCAGTGACCTGAGTGTATGCAATCTACAATTTCTGATTACAGATCCATTAAATTCACATGTATAATGTATCACCTAATGAGATTGATTAATACCTATGTCGCTTGGTAGCCTTGAATCTAGTTCTTGATAACCTAATTCATTTTTTGTTGTTCTTGCTTGAAACTCTTAGTTTAATCCATAGATGTACTCCTTGGCTACTATCATCCTCACATCTGTATGAAATGAATGAATACACATCTATTTATAAAATAGATTGACCTATTTTAGTTTCACGTATTACAAAGATAACTCTATGATCAAAGTTTTACAACTTGAGCTTGATCTCCTAGTTTGCATGTTTTCAATCAGTTAGACTGGTTTTAAAAATTACAATTAGAATTTGTGTCCCTCAAGAAATGGTTTTAAATCAAATCAAAATGCTAAATATAAAACATAAGTGTTTTATCTGACGTGGAAGTCACATCCACATTTCTCAGGATTTAACTGACTTTCTGTGACTGATACTTAGGTTTCTTTGTTGTCAGTCTATCGGTGTTCCTTCTGTGAACTATTCATTGGTTTCCCTTTCTCTATTGGGTTCATTTATTTCTTCTCTTTTTTTTTACTCTTCAACATTTTTGGCTTGAACTATGTAAACTATGTCGGGTTTCTCTTGTGATCTGTCTTGTGAGGTTTCTCTTGAACTTAACACTTTTTGGTGACCCTTTTTATTTGTACTTTTGGTTTGTACTAAAATATTTTCTTTCAGTGTAGGTGTTACTGATGGTTCAAAAAATATTTTCCCTTTGCATACTAATGGAAAAATGTGTCTTCAGTGAATGCTAGGAAGGGGAAAAACACCCAACTTCCCCCTAAGATACTCAAAAGTATCCTTGCACAAATATTTTGTAAATATTTATTCTATATGTTCCTTTGTGCACACATACTCAAGCTTAACTGCATATTCCTCAACCTTCTCTCTAATACAGTGATATCTAATGTCAATATATTTTATTATGTAATGCATTACTGGATTCTTTGGCATACTTATAGAGTTGGTATTATCACACATGATAGGAATTGGTTCATCAAATCTAACTCCTATGTCCTTCAAGGTCTTCTTCATCCATAATACCTGAGTACAACATGATGATACCATAATCCCATATCTTTTGTTCCTTTCAAGTATCTAAAAATCCTATTAACTGCCATAACATGTGACTCTTATGGTTCTTGCTCAAATTTGGCTACCAAACATATTGTATACATGATATTTGGTTTGGTAGTAGCCAAGTACAACAATCCTCCAATCATTGATCTATACTTACTTGCATCCACTTTCGGTAATTCATCCTCCTTAGGCAGCTTATAACTAGTAACAATGAGAGTACATACAAGTTTTAAATTTTCTAAGCCAAACTTCTTCAATAACTCCTTCACATACTTAGATTGAGAAATGAAAATACTTTTTTTTTTTCATTTTGACTTACTTGTAATCCAAGAAATAAATTTAACTCACCAACCATGAAGATTTGAAATTCCTTTTTCATTTCTTCATCAAAATTCTTGCATAGATCATCTCTTCCTCCAAAGATGATATCATCAACATACACAACAATAATAAAAAAAAATTTAAAAGTATCTTGAAGTATAGATTACTATCTACCCATCCTTTTTTGAATCCTTGATGATTAGATAATTATCCAATTTTCCATACCATTCCCTAGGTGCCTACTTCAATCCTAGGTTGCTCAGTGTACACTTCTTCCTTCAGTTATTCATTTAGGAATGCAAACTTGACATCCATCTAATAAACCTTGAATCTTTTGAATGTTGCAAATTTCAAGAACATCCTAATAGCCTCCATCCAATAAATAGGGGCATAAGTCTCTTCAAATTTAGTGCCTTCAATTTTTGAGTTACCTTTGCATACCGATCTCAACGTGTTCCTCACAAAATTTCCATTCTCATCTATAATGTTTTGGTAAACCCATTTTATACCTTTCACATTCTTCTTAGTTGGTCTGGGCATCAATTCCTAGGTTTGGTTCTTCTCTATTTTACTAAGTTCTTCCGTCATTGCACTAATCCAAGTCTGATCACTATAAGCTTTTGTTACATATTTAGGTTCAACCTCTGACATTAAACATAACAAATCATGATCTTGATATGCTTTATTTATGGTAATAACTCCTCTTTTCTTATCATTAATGATATGATTCTTTGAATAGTTCTTCTATACATACCTTAGTTTCCTTATTGTAGATGTCAGTGCCAGTTGAGTATCTTCTTCTTCTTTCTTTTCCTCCTTGATTTTTTCCTCTGTATCAGATTCATACTCAATGTGTTAGTCAAGGACCTTCTAAAATTATTCATCAACATTCATATTCACTGATGCAGAGTGCAACAGTGGAAGGTTTGTCTTCTTAGTCCTTTGGGGTCCAACTACTCAAATTGCTAACGCTTTCAATCAGACTTTCAATAACTACCTTACCACCTTTCTCTGATGGTGATACACCTCCAACAATCCTTAGGACCAATCACTAAGTCCTAAAACACACTTCTTTCAACTTTTCACTAAGTTTCCTA
>MU228190.1:2109850-2131457 GCA_018584345.1 Thuja plicata | reverse complement strand
AGACACAACCCCACACCCAAAACAAGATCAATTGGTGTAATATAAAGTTGTTTGACAACCCAAACACTTCCCTACAAGACTAGCTTCCAATCTACTCCAGCACTCCAAGAATCCTCCAAGGTACACAAACCTAATAAGGCCCTAATAGGCTTGGTTTTCAAAGGAAGACCAATGGAATGGGTGCATAGACTGAAAGGAAGGTCTTGGATGTCTTCAAGGATACCTAAAAACACCAAAACCACCTTTGGATTGATAACTTTGTGTTCCTCTAACTATGTGCAATCATATTCCTATAATTCAGGACCAAATACATCTAAATATTTGGCCTAGGGCTTGCAAGCATGATTCATTCCCTTTACCTTCTATCCTATAGATTTTAGAATATTAAAATACATTCTCAAAGCCTTCATTTTCATTGGTTTTTGTGCAAAATGGCTGGTATAGTCGCGAGCTATAACCCCATTTGCCCAAAACCCTACTGGAAACTAGGTTTTCCTGGATGCAAGGAGAAAAAATGCGATAACTCTGTCTACAGACCACCAAAACACTTAAAACCAAATGCATTCGACAGCTAGTTCAACAAAGCATCTTCCCCAACCATTAAACTATTGCTGCCAATCCGTACACCCCGTGCAGAATCAGAAAAATAATGATTTTTAAGAAGAAAAACAGGGATTTTATTGATTTTTAATGAAAACATTTACATCTATCAACCTCTGCCCATGGGAAGGTTGTATGAAACATATATAAGTGTTTTTCACCAATCAACTATCTAAGATTCAGTTGTAATCAGTTGAAACCCACTAGTTACAACTTTTAAGCACTTTTTGAAAAGTTGCTTAGCAACTTTTTGTTGTTTTGACAACTTTTTGAATAAAATGAAATCCTAAGGACTCTAGATTATCCTAGGACCTTATTTAGGTATAATAACCTATTTTCTAACACATTCCTAACTACTCTAAGCCAAAATGTCCCATAGGTCCTAAGGACTCAAGGTTTATAGAATCACCAATGAGCCTTAGGCCTTTACACGTGGACAATATCAACTTAATAACAACTTAAGATATGATTCTCCCTATCATGAGTCATCTTAGTGGATATGAGTATAGTGCCATGTTCATTTAATTGCCTTGAATCACTAATTTGTTGGAGTGAACTGATTTGTTGGAGTGAGGGCTCTACACCATTCACACTCTCCATAATTTTATTCATTTTCTTAATGTATCACTAATACACTTTTCTCTTTGTGAAATAACCCAAAAACATTCCTTCATCCACTCTGATATCAAATTTCCCAGGATTTTCTTCATCTGACTCTATCTGAATTATTTCTTCCTATCTCCATGCTTTGGTTGGTTCTTCTATAGCTGACTAAGTTCTTTCTTCATTGCATTAATCCAACTGTGATCACTACAAGATTTTGTTATACATTTAGGTTTAACCTCTGACAGTAAACATTAAAAATCATGATCTTGAGATGCTTTATTTATGGTAATAAATCCTTTATTCTTATCTCCAATTATATGATTCTCTACATGATTCTTCCGTACATACCTTAGTTTCCTTGTTGTAGATGTCGGTGTCAATTGAGTATCTTCTTCTTCTACTTTCTTTTCCTCGTCCATTTTGTCCTCTGTATCAGATTCATACTCAATGTGCCACTAAGGGACCTTCTAAAATTCTTCATCAACCTTCACATTCACACTCTCCATAATTTTCTTCAGTCTCTTATTGTATCACTCATATGCTTTTCTCTTTGTAAAATAATACACAAATATTCCTTCATCCACTCTTATATCAAATTTCACAAGATTGTCTTCATCTTTCCAAATGTAACAGTTGTTGCCAAATATTTTTAATTATTTAAGAGTAGGTGCTCTTCCAGACCATAACTCATACGAAGTCTTCCCATAATTATTTTGGTACATAACTCTATTAAGCATATATATAATAGTATGTACTATTTCTCTCCAATATATTTTTGGTAGACCTACCTCTTTAAACATAGTTCTTGTTGCTTCCTGAATTGTCTAATTCATTCTTTCCACAACACCATTCTACTGGGGTGTTCTTGTTGCTGAAAATTGTGTCTTAATACTATTATTTTCACAAAAACTCTCAAAAGCATCAAATCTAAAATCTCTTCCTTTGTCAGATCTCAAATATTCAATCTTTTAACCACACTCATTTTTAGTTCTATCCTTAAAAATCTTTAATTTCTCAAATTCCTTAAATTTATCTCTAAGAAAAGAAACCCATGTCATCCTTAAATAGTCATCAATAAAAAGTATTAAGTACCTTTCACCTTGAAAACTCTTTTTTTTCAAAGGACCACAGAGATTGATGTGCATTATATCCATTACACTAGTTGATGAATAGTCTTTTGTCTTAAATAATTATCTTCTTTGTTTCTCTTCTTGACAACTCTTGTAGATAATGTCTCCATTTTACACAATCTGGGTCAATCTCTCACTGCACGAGATGATCTTATTCTCACAAAGTTTTCAAATTTAATATGACACATCCTCTGATATCAAATCCAACTATCATCAATCTAAGATAGTAAACAACATCCTTTTGATGCTTCTTCTAGCTAGTACATGTTTGTGTTGGAAAGATTGCTACAATGTAGACAATTGTTATTTTTTCATTGATGTCAAACCTTAACTGGTAAGAATATCATTGTATGTTTGAGTACCTTATCCATTGATTGATGAAGATTTGAAAAGAATGGGATAACAAGAAGACCAAGGAAATGATTGAGTTATGAGTATAAACTAGGGTACTTGATCATTTGGCACTTTGGCAAAGTGATACATTGTTTATCCAGCACTGATAGTTCACTAGAAGGAATGCCGACAAAAGCAAAGTCGATGCCAAGAAAAGCGAAAGGTGATGCTAAGAAAAGAAAAGATGATGTCAAGCGCCAGTGAAATGCCGAGGGAGATAGTGGAATGCCAAGCATCAGTATTTTTTTTATTGATGAGATTTGAGATCTATGGCTGACATAATTGATTTTATTGGGATATGAATTATTAATTGAGATTGGTCCATATTCATTTAATGCATGGGAAACTATTATTAGCACATGGATTCAATGGTTAGTTAATGACTGTATTGGAGAATTAAATAAAATGTAAAGATGGAAAGATCCATTGGATTTGACCTAACCTAAGATCTACGATCTTGATTAAGCAAAAAAAGATTTATCTTACCTAGATGAAGAGGTATAATATAACATACTATGGTTATAATTTAAGATATCGAAGTGGAATGCAAAGTTTTGCATGGTTAATTGACTGATTGGCAAGACCTAAGAAGAGAAGGCTGAGCAGAGAAGAAGAGAGATTGCTTGATGGATTTCCAAGAAGATCTGAAGTTTGAGATGAGAATGGAGACCACTCATTGAATTAGCATTAGAGCTGAAACTAGATCTGGATTTACAAAGTAAGTTGTATGAATCAGATCACACCTACTGATTACTTTCTAACCATTGTATCAATTCAAATCCTTTAACCATGTTGACCTAATAGTCATTGTATAAATCCTTTGAACAAGGTTACATTTAGATTGGAATGTTCTAAGTCCTCTAACAAGGCCACTCCTAACAGGGTGATTAAATCCTTTAACCGGGTCACATTTGACAGTGTGTTTTTGTAACCTTTGATGGGGTTGGCTCCTCACAGGGCATTACTTCATAAGAGTAAAATTTTGGTACCATGTTACTAGTGGTTTTTCCCATATTGGGTTTCCACATTAAATCATGGTGTCAAAACATGTGAATGTTATTGTTTTTTTTTACTGTTAAGTTTCTGCAATCTTATTTCACTAGTATAGTAAACTGCACACTTTTATTGTTTATTACTACCCGACAGATCTGAGTTGTTGAAGTTGATTTAAAGTTTTATATGGGCACATCTAGACCTAAGGATAATTGATTCACCCCCCTCTTAGTTATTCTAAATTCATATTAACAGTTCCTTCATATTCTTTTTCTGGTTGCAATTAGATCTCCTGATCTTTTCTTGATTTCACAACCTTCATTTTTTAAAATTACATCATATCTATTTTCACACATCTATCCAACACTCAAAATTTTTTGATACAAACCCTTCACATAATATACATTTTTCAGTTTTATTCTTTCCATTAAAATTAATAGAGCCTTTACCAACAATGTAAGTTGATTTTTCATCACCAAATCTAACAGGACCACAATCATATTTCCTAAGCGACACAAAATTACTTTTATCTTCATTCATATGATGGTAAAAACCACTATCAATCCCATGTCATCCTTGAATAGTAATCAATAAAAAGTATAAAGTACCTTTCACCTTGAAAACTCCTTGTTCTGGTAGGACCACAAGATCGGTGTGCACAATATCCATTATACTAGTTGATGAATAGTCTTTTGTCTTGAATGATTCTCTTCTATGTTTCTCTTCTTGAAAACCATGGTAGATAATGTTTTCTATTTTACGCAGTCTAGGTAGATCTCTCACTACACAAGATGAGCTTATTCTCACCAGGTTATCAAATTTAATATGATACATCCTCTGATATCAAAGCCAACTGTTATCAATCTAAGATAGTAAACAACATCCTTTTGATGCTTCTTCTAGCTAGTACATGTTCCTCCATGTTCTTTTTTCTATTGCAACTAGATCTTCTGATCTTCTCCTCATTTCATGACCTTCATTTTTTTAAATGACATCATATCTATTTTCACACATCTATCCAAAACTCAAAAAAATTTGATACAAACCCTTCACATAATAGACATTATCAGTGTTATTATTTCCATTAAAATTAATAGAGCCTTTACCAACAATGTAAGTTGCTTTTTCATCACCAAATCTAACAGGACCACCATCATATTTGCTAAGTGACACAAATTTACTTTTATCTCCATTCATATGATGGAGATAAAAGGCTCCTCCTCTCAGAATTACATATTTGTGAAGAGTACTTCCCAGTGGAGCTTTTCCTAGGTTGGTGGAAAGGTGCCTCTTCTAAACATTATAGGGTTGTGAAGAGTAATTCCTACCAGAGATTTTCCCAAGTTGTTGCTCTGGATTCTCCTAATCCTTCCCCTCTGCAAAATGTGGTAAATTATTTACCCCATGCAGATTCTATTGGTGTTAGTCATGTTGTTTACTCATCAAGTGTGGATGCTCCCCTTGCTGACTCTATCCATGTACGGGTTTCAGATTCTGCTAGCTCTGCTGGAACTGTCTCTTCTTTGATGGATGGGTCCATGTTTCCTACTAGTACACTAGTTTTTGTTCGATCTATAGGTTCTTTTGCATCCCCCTCTTTGGTTGTTGAAACTGGAAGGGCTCGAAGATTTGGCTCTCTTTGGATTGAGTGTGTGTTGTGTGGTGGAATTTCTAAGGATGCTAGGAATTTGGTTCTGGATCAAGCCTATGCTGGAAAGATGGGGCTGCTAAAGTGGAAGAAGGTTGAATTATGGTTAAAGGTAAATATTTCAAGAGATCCTTTCCTTCTTTTGATATGACACTCTAATCCCATAAGAAGGGGTCTAAAGGATACTCTTATTGTTGGTTTTATTCCTGAGCTGTCATTATTTATAGTTTCATCTTTGCTAGTATTTTCTTGGGTGTTTCTTGGGGGTCTGGCCTTTTGGTATGGATTTTCTATTGTGTGTTAGGAAATCTTAAATATTTATCTAAATTTTCTTCTTTATATAGGGTTTTGAGGCCCCTTCAAAACCTATTTTTACCTAATTCAAAAAACAACCACTATCTATCAACCATTCATTTTTCTTTCTTCTAACATACAAATAAGTTTCAACACCATTATCAATTTTAGCATAGATGTTAGTAATATCAATTTTTTATTCCTCATCCTCTTCAACATAAAAAAAAACAATCTCCTACCTCGTATTCATCATCTAAGATACTAGCATCTTCATTCACATAGTAAGCCTTCTTATTGAACTTCTTAAACTTATGTGTAGGACCCCTCTCTATACATCTAGTCACCAAATGACCAATTTTACCACATCTAAATATTTTAGAGGTAACATACCTTTATACTTTTTAGTACCTTTCTTCAATCTCCTTGCAATGTTTTCTTAAAATTCTTCTTCACCATCACAACTAGACTCATCATCTGATTTTGTTGCTTGAATTATCATTTCAAATTTTGTCTTGTCTCTTCCAAACTTTCTTAACTCAAATGTGATCAGGGTACCAAACTATTCTTTAGTAAACTTCTTTGGATCATACACCTCTTCAATTGTTGATATATTGTCACTGTAGCTTCCTAGTAATGTCATTAAGACATTCTCCATAAAGTCTTCATCAGTGATAGTTCCCCCTTAGTTCTTGAATTCATTCACTGCATTATCAACCCCCTAAAAATAGATTTTGATATCTTCACCATCTTCCATTCTCAAACTCTCACAATTTCTCTTAGAGTTATCAGTTTCTTAGATAACTTAACTCTATCATTTCCCTCATAGATCTCTTTAAACTTTTCCCAAACTTCATAAGCAATCTTCAAATAAATAACCTTTTCTAACTCAGTGTTTGATAAAGAACTAGTAATAGCATACCATTCCTTTTCATTTTTCTCATATGCCTCAATTTTGTCCTGGGTGGTAATCCCATTTTGAGGAAATACATACTTTATCTCGACATGCTTCCATGTCTTGTAACCACCAATACCAAGTATCTTTTCATCTAATCTTTCCATGAACTTTAATATGATCCATCATATAAAGGGATAAACAATTAGTGTTCCATCAAATTTGCATCAAATGATTAAGCTATTCACCAAGGAACCAAGCTCTAATACCAATTATTGAATAGGATAAATAACTTAGAGGGGGATGAATCAGTTATTCCTACACAACTTATAAAACCAATTTCCTCTATCATTCAACTCGTAAACAACAATATTAACAATTTTAGATTTGTTGGTTAAGAACATCGACCATCCACAAAAGGAAGCATTAAGAAAATGGAAACACCAACACGGAGAAAACCAAGATTTTACGTGGAAACCCAAAATTGGGAAAACCATGGAGAAGATAATTCTCAAGAAATATAAAACACCTATTAAGGTGACACCCATATGGTGATTTTTACAAGGGCTCACTACCAAATGCACAAAGGCTCACCATCGATACACAGAGGTTCACTGTCAATACACCAAGGCTCACTGTCAATACACAAAGGCTCATTCTCGATACACCGAGGCTTATTGCCGATAAACTAAGGCTTAGTGTTGATAAAATAAGGCCCACAACTAGAAAATATGGAAAGAGATAGAATCTAGCTCTGAGCTTAACACATTTCTACAAATGAACACAGATCTCCTACAAATAGATTCACAGTCCCTTCACATATCACCACCCATGAGTCTTATCAGATACAGATATTTATCTAAAGATGGACACTTATCTAGATACCCAACAACTAAACTCCTTGCTCTTATATATACAACATCATGAGATCCACTAGGTTGGCCAAACAATTTTAAATAGGTCACACCAAAATATTCCTGTGGTGGTAAGTAATGAAATGAGGACCACCTGAAACATTACAACATGCCTTGTTCAAGCCAACATGCCACACCATCTCTAAAGCACATGGTTCCAATGAATATGATCAACATGTTATACATTCATAGTTGGGACTGAAATATACAATGGGTACGCATACAAATAGGATTGATTCAATTAACCGTATTTTTTATCCAACAAATAACACTCACTGAAACCTATCGGTGACAACCTCATCTGAAACATATAGACTATCAGAGCACATAAACCGATACATCAAAACTAGTTGGTTCTACAAAAAATGATACACCAAGAGGTTGGAATAAGGATATGTTGACATTAATGACAAAATTAATGATGATGGCATAGATCACATCAACCTCACATTCTAAAAAAATTAAATAGATTGGGATTTTAACTCACTTGATTTCCTTGTCAACAGAATATATTAATTTTTTAAGAGGATAGATTGAAGAGTTCACTAAATTGATTGAAGAGAAGACTAATTAGATGGATTTTAAGCCTAGATAGATTAATTACATAACTAATTTGATTGATGAGTTAGTAAAGAGAATTGTGGAGTCAGAAAGCATGATTAAGAAGTTAACTGAAACTTGGTAATAGTCAGAAGTGAGAGAATAAATACAATTAAATAAATAAATGAATTTATTTACTTGCACATGGGGGAATAAAAATAAATAATTAATCTTATTTATTTATGAGATAAAAATTAGTTTAATTAAATAAATATTATTTATTTAATTATAAGTGGAGATTTTATTTACTAATTGTAATTACATGTGTGTAATAAAAACAAAAATGGAAATGTTGGTTAAATAATGTAATTATATTATTAATTGCAATGTCATAGAGAATAATTAAATAATATTAATTATTTAATTATTTTATAAAGGAATCGCTGATGAAGCTTGATTAGAAATTTAATAATTAAATAATTAATTAAAATTACTAAGTTATAAATTTAGATAGAAATTATGAAATTGAAATTAGAACATAGTAGAAAGACACAAATTAATTAAATAATAAAGATTATTCAATAATTTAAGAGGAATCTTAGTGAAATTTTTGCTTGTAGACATGGGACATTTTTAGGTGTTTACATTTTTCCCCTCTTTGATACAATGCCTTTTTAGGTTTTGTTTCAAAGAGTAATAAAAAAATATGCCCAGATATGCCCAGTAGGAACAATGTGATGGCAAGGTAAATGATGCCCCCTCAAGAGATTGTTTATGCAAGAAAGGCATGAATGATCTCTTGAAAGAAGATTTAGAGTAAATGATTTAAGAAAATATTAATTAATAAGAAGTGAAGGATGTTGGTAGGTTATGATGAATGTTCGATCAATATTGGATATAGAGATTGTTGATAATAATCACATCTAGTTTTAGGAAGGACCTGTCATGTATAATACTAGCAACAATGTTTGGTTTTAGGGAAGACATACCCTCTATAAGGAAAGTGACAACATCTAGTTTTAGGAAAGCTATATCTTGTATAAGACAAATGATGATGTCTGGTTTCAGGAAAGACCCATTCTATATAAGACTAGTGATAACATCTAGTTTCAGGGAATATATACCCTGTATAAGACAAGTGACAATGTCTGGTTTCAGGAAAGATACATCCTATATAAGAAAAATGTTTATGTCTATTTTTAGGAAAGCCATATCATGTTTAAGACAAATGATGGTGGAATAATTGATCAATTGATTTAATTGATTTGAAAAAATGATTTGACCATTTTGATAGATAGATTGATTGACTAGCTGATAGAATATTAAAATTGACTGATAGAATATTAGGAGAGGAGAGAATGAGGATGAATCCTGATTGAAACCTTGAAATTTTTTAACCATATTCAAATTCCAACTTATTTGAACAATTCTTATTTCATCACTAAGCCACTTTTATTATAGAAAAATTGGATACCATCATACCCATGTATGAATGATCTAGGCATGATTATCCCTTTGCATTTTAACAGACACTCTAAGAAGACAAGGAATGTGGGCCAATCCAACTAGGTCGGGCATTAAGAGTTGAGGTATGTGCGACATATCACAACCAATTAATATATTGCAATATGTTATGAAAATAGATATTGTATATGGATATGAAGGCTCTTATCATAGACACCCAAATATCTCTTTGAATATTTCATGGCAATCATCCCACAAACATTAGACAAAGAAAAATAATTCATGAACCATCCCTACATCTCTAATCGCTTGTGGAATCATATAAATGCATAGGAGCATGACTTGCGATAATTAAGACATAATAATACCCACTTGACTCAACAAGTAAATAACCATACTAATTATGTTTCTGTGAATTTGTAGTAGTTTAGACATTGACATTCGACATTTTGACAATGTTTTCTAATTTCAAGAATTCAGTACCCCATATAAGACTACCCTATCTAGTTTTGAGTGTTCCCTCCTTTGTCTAAGAAAACATGACTTTTTTACAAAAGAATTTTCTATTTGACATGGTTGATAGATAAGAGAGTTTGGTCAGTTTGATTGAGGGCCTATTGACAAGTTGATAGTTTTGACTTGGTTCTATTGAATCTCAGACTTGTTGTATGACGTCATTCAATGCTTGTTTGAAATACGAAAAAAATGGTTTATGTACAAAGGAGTTTTATTATAGAATTTTCTTGGATTTTTCAATTTTTTGTCTATATTTGATAGTTTTTTCTCAAGACATTTTACAAATATTTTTTGTGTTTAGGATTTTTTCAATTATTTGAACTTTTTGAAGGTCTTTTTCCAATTTTTAGATTTTTTCAGGACATTTTATGGTTATTTGGTAATTTTTGGGAAATTTTAAATCACTGAATGAGGTGAAAGACATATGTCAAGATTTATTTTTAAACATGATTGTAATTTATCTGTCCCAGTGTCCAACAAGGTATGGAATGTTATGAATAGATGAATGAGCTTATAGGATAGCAATGGATAGGTGAAAGATGGGGATAGTTTATTATCGAATCAGAGTTGATTTGGATGCAAGGATTATCTCACAATGGGATTACATATTTTAAAAGCTAAGGGATCGAACATGGTGGCTATGTAGGCAATAGAATGATGTATTGAATGACATGGGATCAATGGGGATGGACATGTTAAGAGTTTTCTGAAATATGTTCTTCATTTTTATGTCCTTAATTTTGATCAAGACCAAGATAAGGGATTTGGGATAGGCAATATGAAATATGAAAATGAATGATGGAAGTAAGGGACAAATAAGAAAAAAGATATGTATTGTAGGGGGTGGATAAAGTGAAGCAAAAAGGATGTATGAATCCTTGTCAAGATCAATTATGGAAAAAAGGGATATGGATGGATGTGGAATCATGAAGGATCTGGTAGGTAGGATATCATGAATGAAACTTTCCCCCAAGCGTAGAGTCAAAGAGGGTAATGGACTACAAATGATGTTTGTTTGTCAAGTTTTCATCATGTTACTTTCCCAAGATTCCACAAGAAGTTTTTTTCACCATAGGAAATTATTTCTCTTGATTTTCTATTTTTTTGTTGTCACACAAGATGTTTGTTTGTCAAGTTTTCATAAAGTAAAAAATTTATATTCTTTTCTTTTGGAATACAATGGACACATGAAATTATATGAAGAAAAGACTCAATCATCTTGTTGTTTGGATAATAATCCTAAAGGATATTCTATAATGGACCATGGCTATTGAAATTATCCTCAAATATGTTGATAGGGATTGAAAATGCAGATGAAAGGATTGATAAAACTGACTAGGGTAAGGTTTTATGAATAGGATTGGATAAGGGCGATGGAAGGATAGAAAGTAGGTATTAGATAATGAATGGGTTTTTGGAAGACTTGTGTATGGGAGGATGAAAATTTTGGCAACATCAATGTTGGAACACGCCTTGAAGGGTGGTGGAGTGATCAAAGGAAAATAGATTTTTTATTTTGGGATTTAGATGGAGGAATTGGGACACAAGGACCCAAAATGGATGAAAGAGGTGATGTATTATGTAATGTAGTGGATTTTGGGATGTAGGGACCTAAAAAAGATTTGTAAGATGGAACATATTTATGTTGAGGATTAACGGGAGCCTTTGGGATAGAAATCTTGGATGCCAATTTTGATTTTTCTAAAGGATATTGTTCTTCAAGGAACCACTTGGGTATCCATGTGGTTTTTAATTTTTCATTATTTTGTGGGTCCTTAGAATGTAATTCTTGCATAAGAGATTTTGGAACCCATATAGCTTTTGAATTTTCTTTTTGCTTAACCATCCTTTTGGATATTTGTTTTTTGTTGTGAATCATATTTTTATTTGGTTTTACATGTTGATAGATAGGACATGTTGATCCTTTATTGCATGTGGATTTCTTGACTTATGTAATTAAAATTTGGCATCCAGATTGCTTAAAATGGGAGTGGTATTCATGGGTGGATAGAAATTGTATGGAAGTCTTTTGGATGGGTGGATGTCTCTCAAATTTGTGTACCTTTGCTAACTTACATGTGGAAAAGACTAAGTGTATTGTGAACTAGTGGATGGAGAAATATATGGACCTAAGATGGATGGAAGAGACAAATATTTTGATGTTGGGGTGTAAGGACTCAAAATGGATGGAGGAGGTGATGGTGAGCTATATAGCCGAGGCCCTGATAATATGGTTTTTATTTGATATCAAGGGGTTATAATATACCTTGTTCATTGATTCCTAACCCATTTCCTTGATAATGCATTTTTTACAAATCTTCTTGGCAATTGGATACCAATTATTTTTAAAACAAGATGTGAGTCCATTTTGAGGTGGAGACACATATGGAATAACAGGATTACAGAATGGACAATACCAAATGAAATTGGATGAACCAAGTTGGTATGTAATAGGCTCATTATTAACTTGGATAGGTTTGACAAGATCTTTACGCAGATACAAAATATTATGACATAGATATGGATGGACAATAGGATCTTGCGGTATACAAGGAGGGATGATGGGATCTTGTGGTGGAGAGGGAGGATTATGACATGAAGATGGAGTGAAAATGGGATCTTGTGGTGGAAAAGTGTGATATGACTTGAAGATGGAGGGATGATGGGATCTTTTGGTGGATAGGGAGGATTATGACATGGAGATGGAGGGATGATGGGATCTTGTGGTGGAAAGGGAGGATTATGACAAGGAGATGGATGGTTGACAGGAGGTTTTGATGGATAGGGAGGATTACTTTGATCTTGACATGGAAGAGGATTGTTTGATAGGCATACGTGCACCAAGAAGGTGAACAAAAAGGGGGCTATAAGTGGTCACTTTTTTTTCTAAAATCAGGTAAACCTAAACTTCCAAGAGACATTTGAGAATCATGCACTCAAAATTAGGAGATGTGCAAAGAATACGAATTGTGGTACTTTGAATCTAGTTTCTAAACCACTAAAGTTTTTTTAAATGGATAAGATAAAGAGGGCCAAACCCGCTATACACAAAAAACTATTCATGATTTTTTCTAAAAAACATAACATAGTATTTGGTGTGTACTTCACAAAGAATATAGTTATATTTAGTAATTTGAAAAACCCTTTGGTATAATCATAGGTTAGACTAAGAGCTAGAAGTTGTAATTTTTTTTTTTTTGTAATTTTATGTTGAGTATTTTTTTTATGATTTTTTGAAGTGGTCGCATCCTAAAAATTAGGTGTCTATTCATGCACTAAGTATAACTTACATCAAAATAATTGAAAATGCAAACTTTTTTTGAAAAGTGTAGAATCAAGTCTAGAACAATAATATATAATTTTTTTTTAATTTTGTCAAGTAGATCAAAAGTTATTAAGAAAGTGGTAGACATATGTCTCTGAGAACTATGAAGACAATGGTAAAGAAAATTAAAGTTTATTATGCTAATGTTTTCCAAACATAGAAAATGTCATATGGTTAGAAATCTGAGAAGATGGGTAAAATTATGGTGCCAAATTTATAAATACCCACTTGATGATGTGTAAACCTGATGACAGAGAAGTTGATAAATCAACTTAGAAGAACAAGATATGTGTAAATGGAGATAAATGGAGGGAAAAAGGCTCCCAAGCCTTAGGGTCATTTTCCAAACCTCTTACCTAACAATAACGCGGTCAATTTCCTAAATTTTGAAAAACCCGATCAAGTTCTATACGAGAAAAAGAAGCTTTCCTAGTTCTTCATAACCCATAAGGGTTTTGTAGAACTAAAAGCATATATTTTTCATTCTAGAGAACCCAGCTAGGTTTTGCAGATTAAATAACATATGCTTGTAAACTTAGCATATAGTACACATATGTATATAATTACATATATAATATGTATATATACGTATATAATTATATATATATATATGTCTATATATGCATGTCTCTCACATTCCCTCTCTATCTCTCTCTCGTCTTCCTTCTTGTTAGAATGTGAGGTTGATGTGATCTATGATACTATCATTAATGTTGTTATTGATGTCAACATATCCTTATTCCATCATTTTTTTGTATCAATTTTTGTGGAACTAACTGGCTTCAGTGTATCGGTTGATGTGCTCCGATAGTCTGTATGTTTCATTTGCGGTTGTCACCGACGAGTTTTGGTAAGTGTTCGTTATTGGATGCAACATATGGGTGATTGGATTGATCCTATTTGGATGTGTATCCATTATATATTTAGGTCCTAGCTATGTATGTGTAATGTGTTGAACATATCTATTAGAAATGAGTTCTTTAGAGATGGTGTAGTAAGTTGGCTTGAGCGAGATGTGTTGCAGTATTCGAGGTGGTCCTCATTTCATTCCTTACAATCGTGGGAATGTCTTTTTGTGACCTATTTCAAATTGAGTTCATGACCTAGTGTATTTTATGATGTTTCATATATAAGAGAAAGGAGTTAATTTGTTGTGGATGAGGGATTATTATCTAGATTAAGGATTAATGTCCATGTGTAGATTAATATGTGTATTTAATAAGACTCATGCATGGTGATATGTGAAGTGATAGTGAATGTGTGTTCTTTTGTAGCAAGGTGTTAATCTTGGTGGTGGATTCTATCTCTTTTCATATTCTCTAGTTTTAAACCTTATTGTCTTCTCAATGAGACTTTGTGTATTGTTAGTAAGCTTGTGTTTATTAATAGTAAGCCTATGTGTATCAGCAGTGAGCTTGTGTGTATCAGCAATGAGCCTCTATATTGGCAGTGAGCCTTTGTGTATCTGATAGTGAGCCCTTGTAAAAATCACCATACTAATGTCACCTTAATAGCTATTTTACATTTCATGAGAATTATCTTCTCTATGGTTTTTCCCATCTTGGCTTTCCACGCAAAAATCTTGGTGTTCTCTATGTCATTGTTAATGTGTTCTTAATGCTTATATTTATGTGGGTGTTTGATGTGCTTATCCAATAAATCTAAAAAATTTAATACTGTTATTTATGAGTTGATTGATAGAGGAAAAGTTTTATAACTTGTGTGGGAATAACTTATTCACCCCCTCTCAGCTATTCGGCTTATTCAACAATTGGTATCAAAGGTTGGTTCCTCGATGAAGATCTTAACCTCTTGAGGCAGATCTGATGGAGCACAAATTGATCACCCCTAAATGTATGATGGATCATATTACAACTCATTGAAATATGAAATGAAAGGATACTTGGTATTGGTTGGTAAAAAGACCTGGAAGCATGTGGAGACAAAGTATGTATTTATTCATAATGGACTTACCACTCAGGATGAAATTGAGGCATATAGGGAAATGAAATGGAAAGGTATGCTAGTAATAGTGCTTTATCAAAGACAAAATTAGAAAATGTTATTTCTTTAAAAACTACTTATGAAGTTTGGGAAAAGTTGAAAGAGATCCATGAGGGGAGTGATAGAGTTAAGTTATCTAAGAAACTGATAGCTAAGAGATATTATGAAAATCTAAGAATGGAAGATGCTGAAGATATCAAAAGCTATTTTTAGAGGGTAGAGAATACAATGAATGAAGTCAAGAACCAAGGAGGCACTATTACCATTGAATATTTTATGGAGAATATCTTTATGATATTACTAGATGGCTACAATGACAAGATCTTGACAATTGAAAAGGTGTATGATCCAAAGAAGTTTACCAAAGAATAGTTGTTTGGTACCTTGACAAAATTTGAGTTGAGAAATTTTACAAGAGATAAGAGCAGATCTGAAATGACATTCAAAGAAATAAAATCAGATTATGATTCAAATGGTGATGATGAAGAATAATTTGATGTGAACTTTGCAAGGAGATTGAAGAAATATTCAAACAAGTATAAAGTTATGTTACCTCTAAAATATTTTAGATGTGGTAAAATTGGTCATTTAGCAACTAGATGTCTAGAGAGGGGTCCTAGACAAAAATTTAAGAAGTTCAATAAGAAGGCTTACTATGTGAATGAATATGCTAGTATGTAAGATGATGAATCAAAGATGGTAGATTGCTCATTTTATGTTGAAGAGGATGAGAAGTTAGAAATTGATATTACTACCATTTGTGTTGAAATTGATGATAATGTTGAAACTACTATGTATGTTAGAAGAAATAAAAATGAATGGTTGATTAATAGTGGTTGTTCTCATCCTACAAATGGGGATAAAAGTAAATTTGTGTCACTTAGCAAATATGATTGTGGTCTTGTTACATTTAGTGATGATAAAGAAGCTTACATTGTTGGTAAAGGCTCTATTACTTTTGATGAAAAGAATAACACTAACAATTTCTATTATGTAAAGCGTTTGTATCAAAATTTGTTGAGTGTTAGACAAATGTGTGAAAATAGATATGATGTCATTTTCAAAAATAAGGGTTGTGAAATCAGGAAAAGATCAGGAGATCTAATTACAATTGGGAAAGGAATAGGAAGGATCATGTATCATCTAGAAGGAGCATCAGAAGGATATTTTTTACTATCTCAGACTGATGATATTTTTCTTTAGCATCGAAGAATGTATCATATAAAATTTCATAATCTGGTGAGAATAAGCTCATCTCATGTAGTGAGAGATATACCCACACTATGTAAACTAGAAAACATTATTTGCAAGGGTTGCCAAGAAGGGAAGAAGAGAAGAGAATCATTCAACATGAAAGACAATTCATCTACCAATGTACTAGAGATTGTGCACACCAATCCCTATGGTCCTATCAGAACAAGGAGTTTTCAAGGTGAAAGCTACTTTATACTTTTTTATTGATGAGTATCCAAGGATGACATGGGTTTCTTTCCTTAGAGACAAATCTGCGGCATTTGAGGAGTTAAATATATATAAGGATAGAATTGAATATGATTGTGGTGGAAATATTAAATTTTTGAGATCTGACAAAGGAGGAGAGTTTACATCTGATGCTTTTGAAAGTTTTTGTGAAAATCATGGTATTAAGAGATAGTTTTAGTAGCAAGAAAACCCCAGTGGAATGGTGTTGTAGAAAGAATGAATCAGACGATTCAGGAAACATCAAGAACTATTTTGAAAGAGGAAAGTCTACCATAAATCTATTAGAAAGTATTACATATTTTTGTGTATACGGTTAACAGAGTTATATACCAGAAGAAATATGGGAATACTTTGTATGAGTTATGGCAAGAAAGAGAACCTAGATTTAAGTAATTCAAAATATTTGGTAGCCAGTATTACATTTGGAAAGATGAATATAATCTTGGAAGAATTGATAGTAGAGAGGACGAAGGAATATATATAGGATATTATACAAAGATAAAAGTGCATCAGTGCTATAATAAGAGACTAAATAAAATTGTGGAAAGTGTGATTGTGAAGGTTGGTGAATAAGTTCAGAAGGTCCATGAGTGACACATTGAGTATGAATATTATATAGAAAATAGAAGGAAAGAGGAAAAGAAAGAAGAAGAATATATTCAACTGAAACAAACATCTACAACAAAGAAACCAAGGTATATATAGAAGAATCATTCAGAAAATCAGGTCATTGGAGACAAGGACAAAGGAGTTGTTACTAAAAGTAAATCATCTCAAGATCATATTTTGTTATTTTTATTGTCATAGGTTGAACCTAAATTTGTAATAGAAGATTTTAGTGATCAGTGTTGGATTAATGCAATGAATGAAGAACTTAGTAGGATAGAGAAGAATCAAACCTACAAATTGGTTCCTAGACTAATAGACAAGAGTGTTATAGGTAAAAATGGGTTTACCAAAACAAACTAGATGAGAATGGAAAGGTTGTGAGGAACAAGGAGAGATTTGTATGAAAGGGTTATTTACAAATTGAAGGCATCGACTTTGAAGAGACTTATGACAATGTTGTTTAGATGGAGGTTCTTGGAATTTGTAGAATTCAAAATATTTAAGGTTTATCATATGGATTTCAATCTTGTGTTCCTAAATTAAGAATTGAAGGAAGAAGTATACATCGAGCAACCAAAAAGGTTTAGATTAGAATCAGATCCTGATGTAGTTTGTAGGTTGAAAAAGGCATTGTATGGATTGAATCAGGAACCTAGGGCATGATATGGAAAATTTGATAGATATCTAATCAGTGAATGATTCAAGAAAGCTTGGGCCAACATCAATCTATACTTCAAGATACTTTTAGAAAAAAAATTGGTTTTTTTGTGTATATTGATGATATCATCTTTAGAGAAGAGATGATCTATGTATATGAAGAAATGTATATGGAATTTGAAATGTCCATGATTGGTGAATTAAATTTTTTTCTTGGATTATAAGAAAGTTAGAATGAAAAAGGAATTTTCATTTATCAATCCAAGTATGTGAAGGTGTTACTGACGAAGTTTATCTTAGAATATTCAAAACCTATATGTACTCCCATTGTTATAGATTATAAGTTGACTAAGGAGGATGATTCACTGAAAGTGCATGCAACTAAGTATACATCAATGATTTATGTATTTTTGTACCCTACTTTTACCAGACCAGATATCATGCATGTAGTATGTTTGGTAGCCACATTTTAGCAAGAACTGAAAGAGTCACATGTTATGGTAGTAAAGAGGATTTTTAGATATCTAAAAGGAATGAAAGATATGGGATTATGGTATTAGAGAGAATCATATTTTTCACTAACAAAATATATAGATACTGATTGGGCAAGTTTTTGGAATATAGAAGGAGTAGCAGTAGTGGAGCATTATTTCTTGGCTCCTGGTTAGTTGCTTGGTCAAGCAAGAAGCATGATTTGGTAATGTTATCTATTGTTGAATCAGAGTATATGGTAGCATCCTCATGTTGTAATCAGGTATTATAGATGAAGAAGACCTTGAAGGATATAGGAGTTATTTTTGATGAACCAATTCCTATAATGTGTGATAATACCAACACTATAAGTATGTCAAAGAATCTAGTAATGCATTGCAGAACAAAACACATTGACATCATAAATCACTTTATCAAAGAGAAGGTTGAGGAAGGTGCAGTTAAGCTTGAGTATGTACCCACAAAGGACCAAATATCATACATATTTACCAAACCTTTGTGCAAGGATACTTTTAAGTATCTCAAGGGGAAGCTAGGCTTTTTGCCCCTTCCTAGCGTTCACTAGATGCACTGGTATGTGTGCATTGGTCTAGTATTTTGCATTTCTATCTTTATGGATGAGTGCTTGGTGGATTCCTCACATGGGGAGAAGAGTATGTTAGAAAAGGGGAGCTTGATGAGCCCTTTTTCATTGTTTTCAAAGGTGGATAAAGTTGGAGAAAGGTTGAAAGGTTGAAGTTTGTGTCATTTGTTATTGATGAATGTTGTCATCAATAAAAAAGGGTGAGATTGTTATAATGTGAGGTTGATGTGATCTATGTTGTTGTAATTAATGTTTTCATTGATGTCAATATATCCTTATTCCAGCCTCTTGGTGTATTGGTTATTATGGAGCTGAATGGCTTTGGAGTCTCGGTTGTACATCAGTTGACATGCTCCAATAGTCTGTATGTTTTGGTTGAGATTGTCATCAACACGTTTTGGTGAGTGTTCCTCATTGGGTGCAACATATGGTTGATTTGATTGATCCTATTAGGATGTGTATCCCTTGTATATTTTAGTCCTAGCTATATATGTGTAACGCGTTGATCATATATGTTGGAATAGAGTTCTTTGGGGATGGTGTAGTGTGTTGGCTTGAGTGAGGTGTGTTTTAATGTTCAAGGTGGTCCTCATTTTATTCCTTATGATTGGAGGAATTTCTTAGTGCAACCTATTTCAGTGGTATATAAGAGAGAAGAGCATGGTATACTTTAGTGGAAAATAAATGCCAATGGCAAATATTTCATGTCGGCGACTTGGAAAATGGCAAATATATTGTATTGATCAGGGGTGGCCACTTAGCCCTGACTTTATAAATATTCGGCCTAATGCATGGCCTAATCACCCATCATTTGTAATTAATTGCATCTCTATCATGATTTTTCCAATACAATATATGTTTTCTACACTATAATTTAAATATTTTCCCCTACACTTTTTGAGGTTGTCTTAATAGAAGACCATAATTCACCAAGAGAAATATAAATATTTGTTGGCTACAAGGACCCAATTTTCCAATTCTATTATAATTTCCTATTAATTGGACGGCCCATAATCACCTTGAAAATTACATATGATGTGTTATAGTTAAGAAGGATTCACCAAATATTTGTAAACTGTATAAAATTCCCACCAAATTCACCAAATAAGGATTGGTCTAAATACATAAAATGGGTTCAAACTTCATATTTAACTCTACACAATTTTCTTGGGTCTGAGAAATGATCTCTCAATTTGGATCTGAGACATTCAAACCAGGATAACCATTTTTGTTGACTGCATTGGCAACTACTAGTGACCTAAAGGTAAGTGATCATATTTTCAAAGTGTTATAATATTATTTTGAATTCATCTCTATATGTTTTCTCTGTTGAGTTCATTCTTATTCAATGAGGACCCATCAGTGGTCACCTGAGAGACCTCAGACTTCTATATTGTATGTCATAGGGCCAATGAATCATATAGTGTATTATTACTTCTTCAACAATTTTATATTTTTTGCAACCTTTATTTGGTTGGAGATGTCAAAGAGGAATAAGGGTAGGTATATTGAATGTGGGGAAGGCCTAGAGAGGCCAACAAAATGGAGAACATTGTCTTTGTACTTTGGCATTGGCAAATAGTATGGTGAAAATCAGGAAGGTGCATCATCACAGGTATTAGTACAAGATTCACAAGCTACACCACATATTGAAAAAGGCGGTGAACCTAATATCTCAGATCATGATGAACTTGAAAAATATTTTCTGGTCGATACCTAGATTAGCCAAAATCATATAATCAACTTGTGTGATAATGCCACAAATGATTATGCGTGGAAGGGGAAAAGAAAACCCAAATAAAAATAGTTTCAACCCAAATCAAAAAAGGATCGCGAGTGGGATTTTTTCAGTGAGGAATTTTCAAAATACTTAGGCATCAAAGTATTCATTCATTGAATCAAAGTCGAATCCCATTGAAGGCGAGCCTCCAGTAGAATGCAAGTGTAAGATTTGCACTTGGAAACATAACAAGGAAAAGAGGTTGTAGCTAAAAATTAACATCATGGAAAAGCATATGGGTAAAGTTTACGAAAAAAAATGATAGATGGAGTTGAAAAATCAGTGATAAGATGGAAAACAAAGGAGGAATATCATCATGTTAGGATTGTTGAAGAGTACAATTTTTACAATAAATTACAGATGAAGTTGTTAGCGCTTTTTCTTGCAATACTTACCTAATGATGATAGTATAGCTTATATACTTAGATGCAACCTCTTTTAGGCAAGAGAAAGGCTAATTTATAAGGATTGGATAATATCCTTCTTCATTTTTGAGCTCCACAGACTCAGGCAGGTTTTACCTTTTAAAGATTACTGATATCTCAGCCTATGTATTTCGTGGATTGTTTCATTCACTGGTTATGCACCAAAAACCTCACTGTAATAACTTATAAAACACTTTAGAGATTGCAATGATTAGTTTGAAACAGAGTATTATAAGCCAGGCTATGGTTTTGAGAACATA
>MU228190.1:2086866-2105072 GCA_018584345.1 Thuja plicata | reverse complement strand
GACACTTTAGCAATATGCAGAATTAGGTGACCCCCTCAAAATGACTACTCCCTAAACATGTCAAAATTGGAATTTAGGAGCTGGGACCCACTGCATATATCAAATGAAAGGCATTAAAGCCTCTTCCCAATCTCTACCTCATGAAAATCATCCAGGCATCTTTTACCAGCACTCTAACTGAGACTTCTCACACAAAATTTCAAAAGTACATACTTTGATTAACTGAAAATTTTAACATGGTCACTCCAAATTTGTTTCAAATTTAGGAGTACCAATAGTGGCTCTGACTGAGGGTGGTTAAATGCAATTTTATACAGAGAACCATAGATCTCTGGAGTAGCAAACCACCCCAAAACTTCAAAATCAGATTTTACCCTTTCTCTTTCTTCTTCTCACTTTACCTCTCAAAACTTTTCTCTCTTCTCAAAAATAGGGAAACCTCTAACTGAAAGCAAACACACAATTGAAAGGGAAAGCAACTGTACAATATGTACATTATCTACAAGAGGCCCAAAGCCCCAAAACTGAGATTAATTCTTACCTCTGTCAAACACAAAGCTCTCTGCCCCATGTTTCAAAAATATGATAATAGTGCCACTCTTAACTGCCTGATTGAAGCTACTGTCATCTTGTATCAACTCATTGTATGACAACAAATCTGCATATTCTTCATATGAGCTTCTATAAACATTAGGCAAATTGTCATCATGAAAAATTTGTGGCATATATGTGTCACATTCATCAGATAAAAACATACTTTGATATCCGTGACTTTTATCATCTTTCAGTTGTAAACCACAACTTAAAGACTCATCATTCAACTGAAAGGAGGGATACTCAACCTGTATCACATTGCTTGGGCAGGCATCATTAAATTCATTCACATCCATCATTTGTCTCTCAAAAGAAAACATACCTTGTTCATAATAAAACTTAGGACATGGAACAATAACCTCTTGATCAAAAATAGGAGCACCTTGCAGCTTATCAACATCAAACAAGCTCAAAGAAAAGTGGTGGGTGGGAGGGAAAAAAATAGCATATTGAAAGTTTTCCAATGAAATTTGAGCCACTGATTGACCACTATCTAATAGTTCAAAGGCAAACTTAGAATCAAGACAAGATTCAAAATCCAAACTATTCTCTAAATCAATACTCAACTTCATATTCAAATCTTCTGCATATACTGAATCTGAAACCACACTAAAAATATCATCATCTGATAAATCAAACTGAATTTTATTGTAGCCGAATGAAGGAGTGCAAGAAGAAACAGTATCACATATGTCTAAATCAGAATGCACTGATTCATTTTCCTTGTCAAAATCAATATGTGTTGGACATGAAAGTTCAAAGGTTCTATTTCATGAATATCTGAGATACTCAAAAGATAAAATCTCTGCAATTTGTTCACTGTGAAGGGAACAACAGTCACCGTCTTCATTTATCTTCTTACTGTCTTCTTGCATGATGCTGCAATTTTCTTCTTGGTTAGAGTCTTGTAGTGAAACCTCTGAAATCATATCTTCTTATGTAAGGTCCTCACTACGAACACTCATGTCTGCATCATAACTGCTATCTTGCTGGCTACATATATCTTCTTCATTGTCTTGTTGTTCATAAAACTTTATATCAATATCATAGTCAGCAATATCTTCACCAGTAGTAGATTCTTCATCATTACTAAACATGTATTCATCTTTATCACTTTGAACATCATTAAATTCAGATTCACTGTCAGATTTATCATCAGCGTCTTCAATAATCTCAAAATTTTCAGATTCACTATCATTGCTTTCAACATCAGATATATCTTTAGAAGAAGCATCTTCTAGACATTTTATCCATTCAATAACTTGTTGAAAAAATTCTACCCTTTGAGTAATTGGTAAATTGCATGTATGGGGAAAACAAATTTGAACAAATAACTCAACCCATACAAACTCCAAAGGACAAAAAATGATACCGTAGCCTTGTAGCTTATTAGTGAATCTTATGAAAAAATCATTTGGTGATTCACCTTCCTCCCTGCTCATGTGTTGTTGTAAAAGTAACACCACCTTCTCTTGAATCCTTTGCCTCAACATATCTGTCTCTATTCTGATAAGATCAACTTCTAATATAGGATCATTTGATTCAGATACGCCATGTTCTTCACTATGCTCTTCTTCACTATATTGCTCTATATCACTAAGCTGCTCAAAATCACTAAATCTTTCAATAAAACAAGCCTCTAATGCTTCCATGGATTCTATTGAGCCATGAGGTAGGTCTTTAAACTTGTCTCTCGCAACATCAACTAAGGACATTACAAAAAGCTTCATCAATGCGTCCTCATGTGAAATGTTATAAATGTCTACCAAATCAACAAAATTTTCTAAATGTTTCTCAGCTGACTGTTCACCGAAACTAGCAAACTTTGGCAAACACTTCCTCACCTTTGATGGTATATGATTCAGGTATCCATGAATACCCACGAAACTAATTGCTCCAAACAAATTATTACCCCTCCAATCACAAGAATATGACATCTTAGCAGTTGAAGAGATTACAAACTGCCACTCTTACTTATTACATATCTCATTTAGATTTTGCAAAAATGCAAGTAAAACTTGGGACATATAAACCTCTTTTACACCTTATTCCTTTTTTCTTTAGTGCTGCAATCACTTGATAAGGAAAATTATTAAAACTTTTGAAAATACCTGGATGTATTTAAGCTATTGCAAAACATGTATGCTTTGAAAACACCTTGTAAAGCCGCCAATTTTTTGCAGAGAATAATATTTGCAACCGGCTGAGATCCTTTTTTCCAGCTCTGACTTCTTTAAATCGGCAATCTCTTATACACCATAACAAAGAGTTTTTTATGATTCCTCTAATCATAAGAGTCCAAAAATCTGTTGTCACTGTTGCTGCAAGTCCACCTTCTTTTTTGTAGTCTTTCTTCAATGTGCACACTGGTGCAAATCAGAGCTCAGAGTCGCCACTCACCAGTAGTGAGATTCTTTTGATACTATCTTAGAGAAAATTGCAACTTTTAGACACTTTGCAACAAACAACAGACAGACTTGACTCCTTTTATAAAACATAAGGAATATATCCTTTCTTTTTTGTAACACATGACTCTATGACTGTCTTTCTATTGACTTACTCCAGAAATTCTGATTTCTTTAATAAGATTTGTATACTTAATCCCCAGCAGAGTCACCAATTTGTTGGTGTACTCGGATGGGCAAACTCAACTGCAATGAAAATTTTTAAACTGTAGAACACCAGAGATTTCTGAATACTTCAACAAGACTTTACAATCTCTTTTATCCCCAGCGGAATCGCTAATTTGTTGGCGTACTCAGATGGGAAAACTCAACTGCAATGAAAATTTTTAAACTGTAGGACACCAGAGATTTCTGAATACTTCAACAAGACTTTACAATCTCTTTTATCCCCAGCGGAGTCACCAATTTGTTGGCGTACTCGGATGGGCAAACTCAACTGCAATGAAAAATTTTAAACTGTAGAACACCAGAGATATTTGAATACTTCAACAAGACTTTACAATCTCTTTTATCCCCAGCAGAGTCGCCAATTTGTTAGCACTTTTTCTTGCAATACTTACATAATGATGATAGTATAGCTTATATACTCAGATGCAACCTCTTTTAGGCAAGAGAAAGGCTAATTTCTAAGGATTGGATAATATCCTTCTTCGTTTTTGAGCTCCACAGACTCAGGCAGGTTTTACCTTTTAAAGATTATTGATATCTCAGCCTATGTATTTGGTGGATTGTTTCATTCACTGGTTATGCACCAAAAAACTCACTGTAATAACTTATAAAACACTTTAGAGATTGCAATGATTAGTTTGAAATAGAGTATTATAAGACAGGTTATGGTTTTGAGAACATAAACCAATGAGTCAAGGATTTTCATCCTTCTTCCTTTTGTCCTTAGCAGGGATAACCTAATGATTCACTCTCTAAAGAATAAACAAAGTGGATACTGTCCTGCTGACATAAGTCCTTAATGAGTTCAGCTCATTTTTTCTAAAAACTAGATGAAATTGATTAATTTGTATATGACTGAAAGGAGAAAACAATTGCTCAGCAAACTGTAGATCAGTGCATATTCCTTGGGCAAAGAGCTAATGAAAACATATGTCAACAATAATAAACTAATGCAATACTAAAGAATGCCTTACAAACTTCATACAATCTAGATTGGATGCCTTACAAATAATCTACTCAACTTAATACTTCTTCATCAGATCTTCACAACTATGTCCTGCTCTCTGACATCATTTACAAAATTTAACCCTCTCCTTGAGAAAGACTCACAAATGATTAGACACACTACCTTGTAGTAGGTATATTTCAGATGCCTTACAAATGAACTATAATAGAGTATAAACCACAGCTAAAAGAGACAAGACAATAATGAATAGGAACTGCATTGTATTCTCATTAATTCAAGTTGTTTCCAGATATCCAGACAATAAAATCAAGAAGTAAACATGAAAAAGAAGTAAGCTTTACAAATAAAATCTCCAAACCAAATGGTAACTTGTACTAAACCAGACAAATACAGGAACAAGAACAAGACTAGGAACCTCCACAGGAACCAAAAATAGGAACCTAAAATCCGAACCCTCTTAACAGAAAAGAGAAGAGAATAATTAGAAGAGAAAAAACACTAATCTCTCTAAGCAATTGACACATGTCTCTCCTCAAATCTGACCTTTTACTCATCTTTCCAAGTTTTCAAAATATCTGATATATCTTTAAAAATTGACTCCATCTGTCTTAGAAAATATCTGCTTGTATCTTCAAAATATCTCCTTCATTCTTCCACTGAAAATTCCACCAAATCTGATCTTATATGCAAAATATCATTAAAATCTAGTCATATCCCCCTTTGAAAATATCTTCTCAAAAATCATCCCAGAAAGCTCTTAACAAATCTGATTTTAAATGTCATCTTAAATAAAAATCTGACTTTACCCTCTGAAAATTTGATTTTATCTCTATCATTGAAAAAAATCTGAATATCCCTTGTTGAAATATCTCCCGAAAAGCCTTGTCAAACTTTGAAATAAAACATTTTACAAAATATGCAAAATAATACATTTCAAATCATTTTAATCTTTTAACTTTATGCATTTTCTGCCTTTGAAAACTTTCACTTTACTTTAATATGCCCAAACTTCACTAGAAATTGACACTTGTCACATGCTAATGTGCTATCATAGACTGCTCTTTGAATGTGCCTTTAACCCCAGTTACCCTTCTTCCTTTGTCTCTAAGTCTCTGAACATTTTCGCTAACCATGGTTAAATCTAGCGACCATGCGACAACCATAGTCTCACAGTCACGAGCATATTTTACCTCATCACCAACCCTGGCCAACCTCGTGAGTGGCATCCAGTGGATAATTCCCATCTGGTGACCACGCGACTAGCAACTACCTCCCTATCGCAGCAGTCATCTCTGGCACTCGGTTACTTTGCGACTAACCGCTAGCGGTTAGTCGCCAAGTCTCGACGGATATCTCCTTGGGCGGCTAACATCTCACGACTAGGTGACTAACCACTAGCGGTCAGTTGCCAAGTCTCAAAATTCTGGTGATCAAGTTCAATTTTCCTCCCGACTGCGTGACCGAAGCCTTCTCGCGACCATGTGACTAGAGCATCTCGCGACCATGCGACCAACATCAAGTGATGGTTTTCGTCAAAATTTGTTTACCTTCATTTTTGGGCACAAAAACCGAGGCAATATAATGACTAGGCACATGCGTGGATAGCATCCTCTTCTTCTTTCAAATTACTATGTTAGCATCTTTCCTTATAAACATTTTGAAATTCCATTGCGGGATGAATCTGGGATATTGGTTTTCATGGCTTTAAAGTGATTTTTGAAATTCATCACAAAACACTATGTACAGCCCATGCCTTCACTCCTCTAGCCCTTAAGAGCTTTCCAAGAGCCTCTAGGCTCTCTTACTTACCTTTAAAGAAAGCGTTTTGGTATATAAAGACCAAAAACGCAACTACATAGTGAATGTGGGACAAAGGAAATACACTATTTTTTATTTTCCTGGGAACTTGCTGAAAAAATTGCTCATTAATGGTGACATTTCTTCAAAAATGAAGACCATGAATCTATTTTAATGGACAAAATGCCCCTCTCCATGGATTTAAATCTACAGATTGCAATTAAAATCTTTCAAAAAACTCAAAACACTCCACCAAAATCCATCACAGTCTGCTGGAAATATTGATTTGCTATGTAATTTGGTTTTAATGTTTCAAAATCTGAACCTCCCTCCACTCACAACTGCTGGACATTGGATTTGTTTGTATATTTTTACTTTCCCCCAAATGTTTTGTGAGGTATTTCTATGATTTCCTGTTTACAGCTGCAAAATGCATTTAAAAATCTTTCAAAAAAAACTTAAAACTTCTCCATAAAAAGTTACCACAGACTGCTTAGCATTTGTTGTTTGCAATGTTATTTGTACTCCTCCCATGGCTTGCGCAGATTTTTCTATGGTTTCAGATTTTGTATATCTTTTAAACATACATTTAAAACATCCTCTCCATTTTCCATCGCAGCAACAGGCAATGTGTTTGCAATTTGAAAGTTTTTAAACTTCACTCAAAACTTGCGCAGGCTTAATGTATTTGGTTTTTGTGAGATGATATTGGCAAAAGTTGTGGAATTTGGCTTTACAATTGCTGCCTGCAATGTTTGAGAGTTTTAAACTCATTACAACCTCCATTTTCCATCTATACTGGCATGAGCTTCCATCTTTTGGCTGTAGATTCCAATATTATCTATGCGCTGGTTGTTTGAGTTTATGTCTTCATTATCTGCGCATGCTTTGGGTGTATTAAAAGTCTTTGTAATATTAAAACATAAAACCATCATTCTCTTTCAAAAATTCTACGCAGCCTCTCCTTACTTTGGTGAATAATGCTGGCAATGGTTGCGGAATTTGGCTTTACATCAGCAAATTACATTAAAAATTTTGCCTTAGCGACTATACCATCCTTTGGAAATTGACATGAAGTTTAAAAAATAAAAAAGGCTTATTTGTGTAGATGATAACCCAATTAGAACCCCAGGAGGAGTGTTCCTTATCATAATATAGTAATTGGAAAGTGTAACTGGCATTAAAATATAACTCTGACATGCAGACCTTTCGGCAAAATGTTTGAATAGAAGATATCCGGATGGATTGGAATGATCATCACTTTGCATCATTTGAAAACCCTCTTGCAATGTTGCCTCCTGTCTATACTTCCATATTTTAAAATTTCAAACACTAAGTACAAACCGGTGGCCTTTATAACAATTTTGACACTTATACCATTTGACCACATTAATGGTAATTAGCCTTTGGGGCTGCCTTTAAAAATTCACTGAAACAAGTAAACTAATCCCATCACTTGGCAAGAAGATTCATTGATTACCATTGAATACACATGCAGAAGGACTTCACCAGATTTGTCTTCAGGAACTAGATATAACAGTGCAAACTTAGCCTTCTAAAAAAATACATAGGTGCAAATACTAAATCACCATAAATCCCTTTCAGATTGACCCTTGCAAAAATATTGAAACAAGCTCTGAAATTTCACCACTAGGTCATATAGTAGATTCATATGCAATGAGGATGTTCCCACAATCGGACCCTGAAAATATCTTTCAAATAGAAAGATATCACTTATGAAAAATGGCCACTCTTAAAACTTAACACTTTTCTACACTACAAACTGAATAAACTACCTCTGAAAAATGAATTCATAAGGTCATCAAAAAGATCTTTCAGAAACTCAACCTTTGGAGCCTGATTGTATGTCACATGTAGAACATGACCCCTTAATTAACTTATTCTAAAAAAAAATACTTCAACTGATACCAATCTGCAAAGTTAGCACCCTAAACACTTTCTGAACCGAAGCACAACAGATATGTAGAAATTGGGTTTGGAATCGGCAAAGAAAAGTGATCTACCGGATTGGTCAAAGTTTGGAAATCTTCAGATGAGTTCATTCCTAGGTCTACAATGCAAATCGACCTTCATATATGCTTGACCTTGAACCGGGTGCAAATAGGGAAAGCACAAAATATGCCACTTAATTCTGAATTCTGCATTTCCAGTGAAACTTCATTAAATTAGAAACGAAAAGTCTCTGGCAAAGTGGATAAATGGATTGGTAGGAGTCTATAAATCTGCAGGTAGGTACACTCCTATGTTTAAAATATGAGGGAAAACTCAATTATCCAAAATGTTCACCCGGGTACACATTCTCTAAAGCTCAAAGTGGACAACTTAACAATTTTGTACTTGAAAACTCAGGAAATCAGAATTATTCACCAATGGAATGGTTCTAAAAAACTTGTCATCTGATTTCATAAAGATCTACAAATTGGAAATATTGGAGTGTGTGACCACTAGAAAATAGTACAAAAGGAATTTTCTCAATTGAATCAATTGGTCAAAATTTATAACGTGTCAAACTGGGCTATTCAGAATTCTGATCAATTGCACAATGCATGACAACAGTAAACTACCAACTTTGAGGGATTTGAAATCTAGTCAGAACGTATCAAAATGACTTGGGATTCAAAACATAGGTTCTCTAATACACATACTCAACATCCCCAAAGTGGCGGGTCATGACACATAACAGGGTATAAGATATTCAAAAGAAAACTAGGCTCCAGATAGCAATTTGACACTTTAGTAATATGCAGAATTAGGTGACCCCCTCAAAATGACTACTCCCTAAACATGTCAAAATTGGAATTCAGGAGCTGGGACCCACTGCATATATCAAATGAAAGGCATTAAAGCCTCTTCCCAATCGGTACCTCATGAAAATCATCCAGGCATCTTTTATCAGCACTCTAACTGAGCCTTCTCACACAAAATTTCAAGAGTACATACTTTGCTTAACTAAAAAATTTAACATGGTCACTCCAAATTTGTTCCAAATTTAGGAGTACCAACAGAAGCCTTCTGAAATTAAAGGCTTTGTTAAATATTTTCTTGAAAAAGAAATGGAAATAGAACGACTAGGAAAAGCTCTTTAGTTAAGTGTTGTTTTTTTTTTTTGAACAAAGGCCGTGCTATGATAGAATACCCATCAATAAATGGTTTATTAAACTTTTTGAAAGTTCCTAACTATTCTAACAGTCATTGGTTAGTAACCAGTGGATGGGAATGGGAAATTTTTCATGTTGAGGTTGAAAAAGCAGATGTAAAGAGAAAAATAAGAGATTCAAACTTCATTGCATTATCTTTAGATGAAGGTATAGCAGTAGATAATACTTCATGGGTATGCATGCATGTTTATATTGTACAAAATCATACTCACCAACCTCATCTACTATCTATTGCTAAATTGAATGTTAGTGCGATAGTGGAAAATTTATTTCAACTAGTAAAGAGTTCTTTAATTGAATATGGAGGTATGGGTGACATGATGATTGCCTAGAAGTTGGTGTGTGTTGGAGTGGATGGAGCTTTAGTAGTGCAAGGTCATAAGAATAGTCTTTGCACAAAGATGGAAATGTCTTGTGCACCCTCCATTATTGGCATTCATTGCACGGCCTATAGAATGAATCTAGATTTTGGAATTGTGAGCAAACATGTCAAAGTAAAAAAAATTGAACATTTAATCAGAGAGCTCTACTCACACTTATTTCAAAGTCCCAAGTTATTAATAGAATTTCAACAATTTTTTGATGGAATAAATGATGGGAACAAGTTTCTTAAGGATAATGATACCAGATGGATCTCTTTGGATGGACTAGCACTTCAATTTTTTTCATAATATTCATCCTTGATAGGACTATTCCACACAAACCGTGACAAATTAGACCAACCAAAATTTCTTGACCTACTTTGGAGGTTAAGTCAAATAGAGACACTCTTAACTTTAGCATCTCTTCTCCCCATGCTAAAGGAAATGAGGAATATTATGAAAAAATCCCAACAAAGAGTTGTATATTGAAGAATATGCTAAGCCACATAAGATGATGTGTGTCACACTTGATAATCTCTATCGAAGCCAACCAACATTATCTGATGAAAATTTTGATAAGTGGCAGAAACTCACAGATTTGAACAATCCTGATAAATTTTTATAGATCGGTGAAAATGGGGAGTTATGTGCCAATGTACATGGATTTAAGATACCAATGCACTAATTTTCCATGGTCAATCATGAGGAACCATGAAATCACCCAAAGAAGTGACTAGCAAGAGTTACAAGAGAAGAGTTTAGTAAGATTGTTGAGTCAATAACTGCTTCTGTGAAGAAAATTGCCTATGATCTTTCCTCACAGATTAGAAGTAGATTCCCTACTGAGAAGCTAACTGAAGCCATGTCTATTGTGTTTCCTCAATATTGGTCTCTCAGAAATTCAGCTGAGTTTTGAACCAAGCTACTGACACTAGTAAAGGAATTTTTCAAATCTGAAGAATTTGGTGGAGTAACTATAAATGGAATTTTAGATGAAACTCTTCTTAGAGAGAAATCAGCCTATTTTGCATACGTTATGAGGGAACAATATGACATAATGGAGAAACCCCATGAAGAGGGATTAGTAAAAGGCTTTGGATAAATCTAGGTCAGAGAAAAATATTGTATGATTCAATATCAAAATATTTCAAGCTTGTTGATTTATGTCTTACCATGCTATTGGGTTTGGTGGAGGATGATATATTTTTTAGTGCTTTGGGATTCCTAAAATTAAACCTAAGAAATAAACTGAGAAGAATTTGGAAAATTTCTTGAGGCTCTATACATCTAGGTATGATATCCAAACTTTTCCTTATGATAAGAAACTAAAAATTTGGACACCCAAATGTGGAAGAAGAGGTTTAGGAAACACTTCAAACCAAAGTGCCACTGGAACAATTGAATCATATACTAGTAGCATTGAGATGCAGTTCAGTGGAGGTATGCAGATTCAAAGTGAAGAAAACACAGACAAGAATCAAGGAAGCTCTGAATTTTTTTAGGAGGAATGGAAACTTTAAGAGATTTGGCACTAGAAATTCCTAGGTATTTATTAATCTTATTAGTGTATCTCATCATTCATATTATAAAAATGTATTATTTTGGTCGATAACTTGATGATATTTTATGCGTCTATAAACTTTTTGCAATTAAAATTTAATATTGATTTTCAATTACACTTTTCAACTTTCTATTTTTAGATAGAAAATAGTAGAATGGAAGTGTAATGTGTTTATTGATAGAGTGATATTTATTTAGACATGTATTAATATTTTTATTAATTCTTTCAAAATATAGCCATATAATTGTTAGGATAACTGAGGGGGGTGAATCAGTTTGAATTAGTTTGCTCCCAAATTATCCTACAGTCCCAAATTCCTCCAGATGTATATAAAAAAAAATTCAAACATATAATTCAACTCGGTGAAATGAATTTTGTAATATTAAACTCTATTCAATAGTGTTTTACCGAGTGTCAGTAAATTAATACTGTGATTACCAATCTATGTCAATAAAATAAAGTGTAAAGTAAAATAACAATTCACAACAATCATGCACATTGACATATATTTTTAACGTGGAAACCCTGCTAATAGAAAACTCGCCTGGGACTGGTAACCCAAAATATTTTCACTCTTCTGAAGTGAGCTCGGTGAAGATCCAACCCTATTAAAGGTTACAATGCACACTGTTAAATGTGACTTGGTTAGAGGATTTAAAACTAACTGATGTAGGAGCACCCCAAGCATAGGGGCACCATGAAGCCTTGATGGAGATCCAAGGAGAGATGAAGACAAGGGAGGCCTAAAAGGTCTTAAATCTATGTAATTTGGCCAATAAAGCCACAAAATATAATGAAATGCACTAAAAGTGCCAAAAAGATGTAATGTTGCCATGTGGGCAAAATAAGGCCTAAAGGGCTAATGTAAGGGTTTGAAGGGTAGAAGTGGGGATTTAATTATGTTCTAAGTTTATAAGGTCTTTGGAGGACCATTTGATGTAATTGAACAATATACAAATGGTAAAAATCCAAACTACATGTAAGTTGTCAAGGTTGACAACTTGTTGCCAAAGTTGACAACATAGGATTAAGAGACAACCGATTAAAGGATTGGTTAAAAAGTTAGTTGGGTGAGTTTTGAATTGGTTACTAAAACTAGGAAAAGAATATAAGTGATTGTAATTCTGGAAAAAGGGGGGGAGAAGTTGATGTAATAGGTTTGGAGATCAATAAAGTTGATATTTCTACATTTTCCATGTTTTGACAGTTAAAATGGTTTCAGTGCAGAGAGCATAACTTTTTTGTGCACCATTGGATTTGTCTGTAATTGGGATATGTTTGGTAAAACCTAGTTACGACTCTTCTCACCAGAGAGATATTTTATATAAAGTCTCCTTCAAAAGTTATTTGATACATAGTAGATGTATATCAAAACTAGTTTCCTTCTCTGAGTCTGCAAATTCATAAAGTTTACAGCTTGGGATATCAAATGAAGCTTTAGAACCCTAGTATTTTGTGTGCTTATAGTTTTTGATGTTACCAAAAAATTTCTTTCTTTCCAAAAAAATGCATCTTGTCATCTTGAAGGTTAAATAAATCCATCTCATAAAATTGTCCTGAGATAGAAGGAAATTAGCATAGGTTGTGGTTTGAAAGGTGTAGAGTCTTGTTGTCCAAGGGTTGGAATTCTTCAAGCCTCTGCATCAATTGGTATCAGAGAAAGGAAGTAGATCCTTGAAAGTTGAATATTGAAGATGGATTTGAAAAGAAGTGAAAGAGAGTTGGTCAAGGCATTGAGAGAATACTTTGATGATGGAAAGAAGCAAAGAGAAAGAGAAAGAATGAAAAGAGAAGAAAAGATAAGGAAGAAGAAACAAGAAGAGGAAATTCTAAAAATCATTGGAGAGGATTTAGAAAAGTATCAGAAGAAGCTAGAGTGGATTGCATCACTCCTTGAACAAGCATCAGATGAAGAAGATGAAGATGAGTAGTAGATTGCACATGAAGAAGTGGATGAACCTAAGGGAAAAGAGGTTCTACAATCTGAATCAGAGGTTGAAGTTGAATTTGTTGATGGTTGCAGTAGTAAATCAAGTCTTGAGGGACTTGAATCTGAATAAATTCTTTAGGTGTGGGAAGCACAATGTCCTTTGGTGATGGAAGAAGACCAAAAGCATGGTAGCATGGCTAGAGAGGAGGCCAAGATGACTAGTGAATTTTTGGTATGCCTAGGTGAATGGCATGATGGTGAAGACCAACAAGAGTGGGTAGTAGGTGAGGAAGAACCTTATTGTGGGGTCATTGGTGAGACTCGGAAGATAGTCATGAATGATGAAGAAGACTTGGAATGCCAAGAGGAGAGGCATGTGATCCAAGATGCATTGGTCTCAATAGGAAGATACTTCAAGTTTGAAGACAATGAAGAGTTGCAGATGGCAACAGTGGTCTCATGGCATGAGACTAAGGATAGAGTGAACATTTGTGATCAGACATTGGTCTACATTTTTCCCATGGGAGGAAAACCAAGAGAAATGATGCAAGAGTGCATTGTGAGGTAGCAGCAAGAGAAGATACCATGGATCATTAATGATGATATTTTCAAAATAAAGGTGAAAATCAAATGGTTTTGTTTGCTGACATTTTTTTGTTTACAAATTTCCAGAGGACATGGAAATTTTTTTAAATTGGGGAGTAAGGTGCAGGAGAACCTAGAGCATAGGGGTCACCATGAAGCCTTGATGGAGATCCAAGGAGAGATGAAGACAAGGGATGCCTAAAAGGTCTTAAATCTATGTAATTTGGCCAATAGAGCCACAAAATATAATGAAATGCACTAAAAGTGCCAAAAAGATGTAATGTTGCCATGTGGGGAAAATAAGTCCTAAAGGGCTAATGTAAGGGTTTGAAGGGTAGAAGTAGGGATTTAAGTATGTTATAAGTTTATAAGTTCTATGAAGGACCATTTGATGTAATTGAACAATATACAAATGGTAGAAATCCAAACTACATGTAAGTTGTCAAGGTTGACAACTTGTTATCAAAATTGACAACATAGGATTAAGAGACAACCGATTAAAGATGGAAAAATAATATAAGTGATTTTAATTTTGGAAAAAAGGGGGTATAAGTCGATGTAATAGGTTTGGAGATCAATAAAGTTGATATTTCTTCATTTTCCATGTTTTGACAGTTAAAATGGTCTCGGTAGAAAGAGCATAACTTTCTATTTCACTATTAGATTTGTCTACAATTGGGATATGTTTGGTAAAACCTAGTTACACCTCTTCTCACTGGAGAGATCTTTGATATAAAGTCTCCTTCAAAAGTTATTGGATACAGAGTAGATGTATATCAAAACTATTCTCCTTCTCTAAGTCTGCACGTTCAGAAAGTCTACGATTTGGGATATCAAATGAAGCTTTAGAACCCTAGGATTTTGTGTGGCTATAGTTTCTTATGTTAGCAAAAACTTTCTTTCTTTCCAAAAAAATGCATTTTGTCATCTTGAAGGTTAAATAAATCGATGTCATAAAATTGTCCTGAGATAGAAGCAAATTAGCATAGGTTGTGGTTTGAAAGGTGTAGAGTCTTTTTGTCCAAGGGTTGGAAGTCTTCAAGCCTCTGCATCACTACTAGTTCTCTCTTGACCATTCATTCACTATGGGTTCAACAAGAAATTAGTCAACATTTATTAGAATGTCATAATAAAGACTTTCACTGTCCTACTCGATTAAGAGATTTATCTGTAACAATGGTTAAACTGATACAGTAATGATCATATTTAAATACAACTCTATTTTGTAGATTTTCAAATCTATGCTAAGTACATAATACCTGTGATCAATTTGTTTCCTTTAGTTCAGTCATGCATATAATTCACATGTGCGCATCAGGTGTGAAGTGTGATTCATAATGAATCTCTTGTCTCTTATATAGACATCATATCTCATTTAATTTCCATCCTCCAAATTTTTCCCCTTAATCTCCATCATTGATTTTCTGCTTAAACCATCCTTGGCAGTTGTGTTAAAAACATGTTTCAATCTATGTTGTCCGATCTTCATTGAATTTTCATAACCTTTTGATCAAATAACAAACTTTATCTTTTACCTTAAAATCAACAATTGTCAGCTTAGCATATTAGGCGGCATCATTTTGATTAAATATCTCATTTAATAGTTATTTTGGCAATCCCTTGCTCAGTTATCATTGTGCTTGGTATACACTGTGATGACATGTAATTGATTGAATGTTTGACAATGTTAAGTTGAAGATAATGCAAGGAATTAAATCAGTTAATGTATTGTATTGTCATTGATGTCAACTTGATATCATCTGTATGATCATGTACATAATGCCAAAGACTTCAGAGAATCAAAGGAACAAAGGTTATGCTTTTAGCAATGCAATAAAGTCAAGTATTCACCTAGTGACAAACAACATCAACAGAGTGCACATCGACGCTCAGAGAAAAGAAGAAAAGTCGTAGTGATAACCGACGATCAAAAGTATATTATTTCCCGATGAGAAAAGTTAGAAAGCTGCCTGACGAGTAAAATTCCAATGATGCCCAACGGAAGCAGATCATGAAGCTAACTAGAGTCTCACTGACATAAATGTGAGTTGTCCCTGACAACTAACTATAGAGGTGACCAACAGAACAAAGAATTCAGAAAACAACAAAATATCTAGCTGGCAGAGCTAAAAATAGACTTAACTAGTTGTCTACTTTTTTTATTCGACCCGAGATAAATGATTGATTTAAAGCTGATTTGTACAGTTGGAAACAATATATCTACAAGAAAAATTAGGATTTATGCTTTAAATCTAATTGGCTGGATTTTTTTTCACACCAAGAATCAAGAAACAATGAATATCATGTCTATATAAGAGACAAGCTTAATTCATTTATGAATGGGATTAAGGGGAGTGAATAGAAAGAGGATGCTGAAGAGAAACTGATGAAGAACAAGTTCATGCAGTCCTGATCAATCAAGCTAAAGGAAGAGCTAAGGAATTCTGTAGACACTGACAAACAGTGAAGCATAGCATCACAGAGAAGAAAGTATGGAGCACAAAGGATTGAATTGATACATTGGTCAGAGAGGTAATATACTTAAATAGATTTGAAAATTTGCAATTCAAAGTTGCAATATGAATAGGTCATAGTGTTTCAGTTTAACCATTGAAGCATCAAGTGTCTTAACCAATAAGGACTTAACAGTCTTCTATATATTGAGGTACATCTCAAGGAGTGCGAAAAAGGTTGATTCATGAAAGTAGAATTGGACTTTCCCGATACCTATTGACAGTCTAAGAAGGAGGCTAATTCAAGGATGGTAGCAATAGATGCCCAATACTAAGTGACAACCTCTATGTATAAAATCCTCTAACAAGGTTGCACTTAATAGTGTGTTTGTAACCTTTAACATGGTTGGCTCCTAACAGGGCTCATTTTAGAAGAGTGAAAATTTGGGGTACCGGTCCCAGTGATTTTTCCCTTAACAGGGTTTCCACGTTAAAAATTCATGTGTTATGTATGTATGATTCATTTCTTGTCTATTTTGTATCTTACATATCTAACTCTGAATTGATCGGTATACTCTACTTATTTACTAAGTTTCAGTAAATATTTATATTGCTTATCGGTAATCAAGAAAAAATAAGGATTGACAGAGGGAATTGACAGACAGTTAATCATTAGTAGTATTTCTTGGCATGCATCTTGTAGGGACATAATAATCTGAGGTTTATTGATTGGTGGTTAAGTTTGAAGGATAAATTTTGAAGCCACTGATTCACCCCCCCCTCAGTTATTACTAACAATAGGTATCAAAACTTGTGTGCTTAGAAAGGAAGGTTTCAAGACCTAAGTCAAGATCACAAGATGAACAAATGAGATGTGCCCAAGTTGAACAAAGATAACTTTGCTTCATGGAAAACTAGGATAAGACTCCACTTATTAGGTATTGGTAATGATGTTACTCAATTCCTAGATACTGAATATGTGTTTCCCATAGGAGTATTGATAGTAGATCAATTAAGAGAGAAGCATGAGCACAACTTCATGGTTATAGAGCTTTCTTCCTCACTCTTTGATTCTAAATTTGAATATGTCAAAGATTGCAAAACTACAAAGAAGATGTGGGACAAACTGAAGCTTGTACATGAAGGTGATACAAATGTTCTGAGAGCCAAGAAAGAAAGCCTTAGAGGAAAGTTTGATGATCTCAGAATGAAAGAAGGAGAAAAAATCACATAGTATAGCACAAGAATCAAAGAAGTAGTCAATGCTATACAAGGAGTTGGAGGTACACTTGAAGAGGAGACACTAGTAAGTAAAATCTTAAGAACCTTAATACCTGTATATGCTATTAGAGTTTCTTCCATTCAAGAAATGAGAGTAGTAGCAAACAATATAGTTACTCTTGATAGTTTAATTGGTAGACTAATTTCATTTGAAATGAATAACTTTGATAATAGTGTCTTACCAAACTTAGAGTTTGCATTTAAGTCTTCTATGAGAATAAGAAAATCAAGTCATAGACACACATCTAGAAGAGATAGTGAAAGTGAAAGTGAAGAAGATCTAGATGAAATAGAAGCACTTATGGCTAGAAGAATGCAGAGAGGCAAAGGTAAATACAAAGGCAAGTTACCACTTGTATGCTTTAATTGTAAAGTGATTGGACACTTTGCTGCAAGATGTCCTAACAGAAGAAAAGATGACAAAGTTAATGATAGATCTTTTGAGAAGAAATCTGATAGAGGTGATAACAAGGAATATAGAAGTTACCGACAATTAGAAAGAAGAGATACCTAAGACTACAAGGACAAAGGCAAGAAATCCAACTACCTAGCTTCTTGCAAAGATGAAGATACTGACACCGAACCTAATGAAGACATCGAGATGGTTTTTGTGGCTGTGAAAGATGATTCAGATAAAGTTGAAAGGTATGTAGAATTTGCACTCATATCTAAGGTTAACAAGAATGACATCTAGATTATAGATAGTAGCTACACTCACCACATGACTGGTGACAAAAAAAATTTTAACACTTTTGAGTATTATAATGGTGGTACAATAAGAATGGGTAATGATACACCTTGTCCAGTTGAAGGTAAAGGAACTATAATGTTGAATAACCTAATTAAATGTGAAAATGCTTATTG